>NW_012193112.1:192789-253685 GCF_000504015.1 Erythranthe guttata
GAAACGAATCGACCCCTCTCATGGAAAGTGGGGTCCACAAATCTTCATCAGAATCGGGATTGGCTGAGCTTAACAAGCTGGAAATGAACAAGAAAATGGGGAAGAAGAAGAGAAACCGTTTGTACAGGAAAGAGCTTGCTCTTTCGTTTATTTTGTTGACTGCTTCGGTTAGAAGTTTGCTATCTGCTCAGGGAATTCACTTTTATTTCCTCTTATTTCAAGGTGTCACTTTTCTCATTGTTGGTCTCGATTTGATCGGGGAACAAGTGAGTTGATTCGTTCGGAGAATTTCTAAATATCGAATCTTTCTGCGTGGATTTCGCCAGTAACGGTAAGTTATGGCCCCCCACCCTCTCGGAGATTTACGTGATCATTGATTGGTATAATTTGTGAAGGATAATCATCCACATTCATGTGTGTTCATTAGAAGATTGATTGCATACTATTTCTCATTAGTGGAAAATTGTTCATCAGAATATAGTATAGATAGTTGGCAGGACAATTGGACTTTTTATTTTATTTTGTTAGTTTGGTGTAATTTATTGTGCCACGTCCTCTTGCAGGATACTTTTTTTTTTTAATTAATTTTTTTTTTTTGAAAATTCGATTCTTTATTGTTGTAATTGACAGATAATGTACAATTCATTAAGTTATTTTCAATGGAGATAACAAATAGAAATGATGTTTTGTTTGCCTCTTTTTACTCATTTTACAGACATACCATATAACTTCCTTACACCCTATTGATCTTTAAAGGAAACAGGGATGCTAGGTTACAACTTACAAGGCAGCAATTAGACCAATAGAAGAAAATAATAAACTTGAACAGACATACGATTTTGGTAATTTTGCTCCACTATTAAAAAATAAATTAGATAAATTTCGGATAAAATGAAAATCCAAAAGACGTTTCTTTTCGACCGAAGTCAACCGCGGTTTTAAGCTTTGAAGAACATAACTAGAACGAAATGATAACATGATAACAAATTCAATCCACTGCAAACAAAGGCATGCATTTCATTTGGACGACAAAACAGAAATTATCGAATAACAAAACTATCAAGTAAATTATCAGAAACGAAACTAATACAGAATCAAAAACATATTTAACCGCTAATCATAAAAAGAACACAAGTACGAGCGAAAATCAAAATACCAGATTGTCAAACATTGATCCATAAAAGCATTATAAATTAACCAGCAAGTGTTTCGTCATGCACAAAACTATTAAATAGAATCATCTTCAACAAACAAAAAAGTTGATAACCCAACAGCTGAGAGCACTTAAAAGAGTCAAAAACAAAACTTGAAAAGAATCATAATTAGGCAGCAGTCTTGCCCTTCTTCTTTTGGATTTTCTTCATGTAGAACTCAAGCTCCTTACCTTCCAAAATGTATCTGTCAAAAATCGAGTGCATAATAATTAGTACAATAACATCCACAAAAACAACACAGAAAACTGTATACAGACAGATATGTATGTACTTACCCATCGGCACGACCACATTGACCTGGACGAGAAGAAATACAAGCCAACAGCCTTCCGGAACTGAACTGCTCTTCAACATGAGGATCAAGTTTGCGTTCCGCCTGTCTTTTCTCGATTTTCCTTAGCACATGGCTGCTCTTCTTGGCTTCCTGGGCAGCCTCTCCCTCCTACCAAGTCAATTCAAGAAAATATGTCACTATCTTCAATTATAGATAGGAAACACAAACACACACGTGTATATATATATAATGCACACGCAAGGAAAAAGACACATACACACACACATATATGTAGATCTATAATGCACACGTAAGGCTATATTCTGAAAAATTTCAAGACTATCTTTCCTATTACTTCAGCAATCAAATCATGTCTCGAAATAAAGTAACCTATGTTCCAAATTTAATACATCAGTTTGAACTGTAGCAATCAAATCAAGGATTTTCAAATTCACAATTTAGTTCTGAAAACCAATTGACAAACTTAAACAAACACTAATTTTAAAAACTAAAAGAGCAACAAATTAATTGATATGCTTAACAAACATAGCCAAGGTTATCCAGATTTAAACACGAGCACATCAATAGATAAAAACTGGGCAAGAAGCCAAGTAGGGTTAGTGTAAGAACCTCAGTTTCTTCTTTCTTATCAGCTCCTCCCTTCTTCTTCCTGCCGATATCAACACCATAGTGTGTGAGATACCACTGCTTGAAAGGGGCAGCATCAACCTGGATAATAGCACTCTTGACAAGTGTCTTTGTCCTGACAAGCTCATTGTTCGAGGCATTGTACACAACATCAAGCACACGAGTCTTTCTAGTGATGGCCTCACTACCCCACGAGTAGTTTCCTGTGTTCAACCTCAATGCCCTCCATTTCACGTTTCCACCTCGAACGCGGATTCTTCTCACTGTCTTGTTCACAGTGTCGAGCTTGGTGTTTGCTGGCTGGCGACCGAGCTCGTACCTAGTAAAAGTCGTAAGGGAATATCAGATTAACGAAACGGATAATTAATTCATGTAATAAAAAATCAATATCAGATTAAACCACAAAAGATTTACATACAATCCCTGGAAACTGTAATACAGGAGCAATATAGTAAAGTGATAAATCTAGAATTAAGTAGTGAAATTTAAAAGAGGGGTAAAATGCAAATAGAAACCCTAATCAAATTAAACCCTAAATTACAGCAGCAATACAAACATTTCCGAATAACATTTGCAATAATCTCAATAATATATAAATCAGAAAAAACAATCAGATAATGAACGAACTAACAGCCATTACTCAGTGAACATACGAGAAGACAAATCGTATTAGACACAGAAGAAATTAACCAGCTAGAAAGAAATGGGTCTGCTAAAATCACAAAATTACAAAACCCTAAAATTACAATCAGATAAATCTGAAACGCAGAATAGAAAAAAGGACTCACTTTCGCTTCTTCCTCCAGGCCTTCTTCTTTCCACCAGTTTCACGCCTCTTGTGCATGGAGTCACGTGAGATACCTGCAAATCCACCATTTTAGAGACACAAACACATACACCCAACAGGAAAAAACGCACAAGAGGATTTGTTCAGAAGAGATACCCATGATTGCAGACTGTCGGCGGCCCTTCTGTGTTTTTTTTTCTTCTCTCGGTTTCTACTCTAGAGACGGTGGATACTGTGAGAAAGTGAGGGCTTTATGTATTAAACCCTAATTTGAGGGATAGGCTTTTTCATTTGGGCCTTCTGTTTTCTTAAACCCATTATCGCTCCGGCCCAAGGGCTGTAATTTATTTTTATTTTATTTCAAATTTAAAGAATAAATTCTAATTACGTTCACACTCCACTAGCACAATCTTAATCCACAACTTCTTTATCTTTTCAAATTTTATCATTATTTTTATCTCTTATTTTCCAATTTTTTTTCTCTAATTCTTCTTTTTGTATTTATTTAATGATTAATTTCATATTACGACAATTAATTTTATATGTTTTCTTCTCAATGAGTTTTTATTATTAAATGTGTATAAATATTGATGTTGTTACTAATATCTCTAATAAATTTCATTATAATTGTTAGTATCATGTATCAAACTAATTATTATTTTTACTTTTACAACATTATTTTGTGCATCACATGGGAAAAAATGCTAGTTACTATAACCCCAACAATAACAATAATAATAAATGTTACTTTTTTTAGTTTAGTTATTTATTTATAAAAGCTATAAAAACAGAAAAAGACATAAAAAGTTTGAATGAAAAAGAAAAAACAAAGAACAGTGATTAAATATTACAAGTATTGTTGGATTTCCACTATCTGAAAAGAATTCAAAAATAAATTTTATCGAAATTTGATTTTTTTCAAGTGCATATCTAACCACGGAATAAAGATATCCAATTATCTTTATTTTTTTTCAATCAATTAATTTCTTTTTTTTTTTTTTTTGAGAAATTCAATCAATTAATTTCATCAGACTAGTATCAAAACTGAAACACAGGAATTCTAATCTCAAGTCTAAAAGAAACTGCATGTGTTTACTCAAACTCAAACATTGTTCATTATGACAACTCAGCACATATTTGAGTTTTTCATGTAATCAAACCTTACACTTAACCACACATCCAAAGAGAACTCAAACTGCATTTCTTTCTTTTAAAAATAAAAGACGCAAAAAAAAAAAAAAAAAAAACGAAAACAAAGTTATTGCTCCACTGATCTATAAGAACCGAATATGGTTGCAAGTTTACGCCTTGCTGTCAATGCTCATTGGCTCCACCTCCTTAGGAGTAGCGTTCTGCATTGTTCACATTTCGCACATCATCAGCAAACGGGAGACAATTAATTATATTAGTCCCGAATAATAACTTGCAAGAACAGAGCTTACGTTGGAATCAAATGTCTGTAACTTGGTCAATTTCGCAAACATGTTCCCGTAGAACTTAGCATCCTTCTTATTGATTTCCTTCACCTTCTCCTTCAGAACTTTGTATTCGAGCTTCACATCCCTATTTACACAAACAGAATAACACCTTGTATCGATTACGGGTATTTTTTTAAGAGGAAAATTTATTACTTTACGATTATAGAATTTCAAAATTACCTGTTGTCGGGATCTATTTCAAGAGCCTTTTTAATATCAAATTCAGCCAAATCCAAATCAGCCATGTTCATGTATGCTTGAGCTCTTCTGTAGAGGGCTTTCACGTTTGTTCCCTCAAGCTCCAACACCTTCAAGAAACTTCCACGTTAGTCGAAGAATTCACAGCCAATGTATTTTCAACATTAGAAAACAAAATGAAAAAATGTCAGGTAGACAAGTTAGTCAGACCTTGGTGCAAAGCTTCTCGGCTTGCTTATATTCTTTCAGTTTCAACTTGCAAGCTGCATTGTTCAAGTTGCAAGTCACCTTGAGCACTTTGGACTGTTTCTTTTCCTCCTCGCTGAAAGAGGTGTCGTATTCGATAAACTTGGCAGCCTGGATTGGATATCTCGTATACGTAAGCCAACATGATAAATAGGCATATATGCATCATTGGTGTTTGAAGAAAAACACCATCCTTCCAAAAATATTTTACCTTCTCGTATCTCTTGGAGGCTCTCAGATATTTACCAGCCTTAAAAAGTGCATTTCCTTCTTCCTTCTTCTTGCCAGCTGCTTCAATTTTTTCCTCGGTGTTCATGTCCCAAGATTCCTTGTCCTAAAACACAAATTTAGCAAGTTTAATAAGCCACTGATGAAAAAGAAAAGAAAAAAAAATTCACATTTACATTAATGACAGACATGTCTACTAACCTTAACAAAAGAGACAAGCTCAGCCTCATAGTACACTGTCGAGTTTGGAGGAACTATAGCCAGTTCTTGCTTCGACTCGGATGAACCGAATGCATACTCGGGGGCGATTTTCAAGAGAGCCACCTCTCCCTTCTTCATTGCTATCACAGCCTTGTCCAACCCCTCAATAACTTGCTCTGTTTTAAATAAGAAATAAAATATATAAGCAGATATTCAGAAACATCAATGCAAATTAAACACTAACGAAGAGAAATGTTCTTATTTTCACCTTCGTCTACTTTGAATTCAAAAAGATCATTTTCATCATCACCATGACCTTTCTTGATAAAGACAGTACCATCCTGCAGCTTTCCAATCAGTTTCACTGGCCAGCCAGAAAACATGTTATCAGATATACATCACAACTGACTATATACACACACACACACATATAAACATAAATCTGTTAACAAGCTTATTACATTTAACGACAGCTCCTTCATTCGGCTTCTCATATCCCTCTCCTTCTTTCAGAATCTTCTTCACTACTTTCTTGTCATCTGTGACATTGGAAACTGTTTTCCACGACACCAACTCTAGAGTGATATTCAATGTAGCGTTGGGTGGAACAGCTCCGTCACCATCAGAGGCGGGCTTGCCTTTTTCACCAAACCCATCTGCATCAGAGAGTAAAATATTAGAATAAAAACATTATACATAATATAATAAATTCACAATTCTAGTACTCTTGTAATAGGACATCTTACATTGTGGTTTGACTGTGAGGAGGACCGCTTCGCCTTTCTTCATTGTTTTCACAGCCTTGGAAAGAGCCGGACAAAAATGACCTGACCACAAAGTTACCATTACATTAGAATTTAAAAATTTGCAAAACTATAAATTCTCACGACAATGGTGTTGTCATTCAGACATGTACCTTCTTCAACTGTGAATTCAACGCCATCCGATTTGGAAACAACAGTTCCATCGTCCAATTTCACTTCATATTTAACTGTACCATTGGTAAGAATACAATTAGTACTATACAAATAACATATTTATTGAACAAGTCTCTCGAAAGGCATATCCACATACCAAACACTTCATCAGGGTCTTTGGGATTCTCCCATTTTTCTCCCTCTTTGAGAATCTTTTTGAATATTCCACCATCTTTGCAGATATCCTTCACACTGACCCACGACAGTAACTCGACATCAAACTGCAGAGTAGCATTTGGAGGAATGGTGGGAGGAGAACCAGATTCACCATATGCCAACTCTGCTGGTATGGTGAATATGGCGTTTTCTCCCTTCTTCATAGTTTTGATACCTAGGTCCCATCCTTTGATAACTTGTCCTGTCACAATACAAAGGGTTTCATTAACTGTCAAATTCTAACCCATTTATCAACTATGGAATCAATTAAACTGATAGGAGCTGAAAATCGACAAATGTAGATGTAACTATTAGAGATTTCGGCAATTAAGAAGAAATATCATAATAAATACTGTTTGTGTATGATTACGATGTTGGGCTTTGAAAATCTATGTTGCATGCGAACTATGGCGTTGGTTAAATTCATGAAAGCAAAAAAACATAGCAAGCAAACATATTAGAAAACTGGAAAACCTGAAATAGAAAAATCACCATACGCTAGATCACTAAATTACTTTTGGCGCCTCGTAGTTTCATAATTAATTTTGATCATGAGTTGAAACCCAACAGTATGTTAATTGACCTTTCAAAACATTAAGATAAGCCATGCTTCAATATCTCCACTGCCCTCTAAATTATATTTATCATCAAACGCCCCCAGCCACGATAATTCACCTCTATTTTCTACGACTGTAATACTAAATCTTAGTGTTGCAACTCAAATGCTCAATCCCAAATTCAATCATATATAGATTAATTAAAAAAAAAAAGTAAAAACCTAATTGATCAACAATAGAATGATAAAATGAAAACTCCACGAGCGAATGATTACTAATTAAATAGCTCATCCGCGCAAAAAATGCAATCCAAACACAAAAACAATGACGGCGAAAAAAACGATGAGAACGAGGTCTACATACCTTGGCCAAGAGTGAACGTGAATGGCTCTCCCCTGTCACGGCTCGAGTCGAACTTGGTTCCATCAACCAGCGTACCAGTATAATGAACTGATGAATTTCACGAATCACAAAAATGTCAAAAAACAAATCAACAGAAATTGAAATTTGAAAACACAAAATTCACCAAACGGAAAACAAATAAAAATGATAAATTACCAGCAACTTCATCGCCATTGTCGGGAGTGTCCCAGCCTTCACCTTCCTTAACAAGCTTCTTCTTCAAACCCTGCGATCCGATCTCCTTCTCATCTCCCACCTTCATGAAGTTGCTTCCCTCCGGCAGATCCATATCCTCGTCCATTCCCTCCGCCGCCGCCGGCATATCGAAATCGTCCTCCATTTCTAAAATTAGCTAAAAAAAATGCTGAAGAATAAGAGGAATTGAGATTTGAAAGTAGATTTGAGTAACGAGAGCAAAACGATTGATTAGCTAGAATTTGCAGTGTTGAGATGGAAAGGGAGGAGTGAGGAGTGGAATTTATTAATAAAAAGCGTGAGGAATTCTCTAGAGTGTTCTACCAGGGTTTAGGCTTGGAGAAACGTCACGATTATTCTAGACATTACTTTTATCCAATTCCATCCTCATTAATTAACATTTAACCCCTTAACTAATTCGACCCTCACTCTTTCTTATAAATAGATAAATGAAAAATTAATATTGGTTATCAATATAAAATTTAAATAAAAACTCAATTATTTTATTGGACTCGAAGACATTCAACAAAAATACATAAAGTTATTATATTTACAAAGATCTAATTATTTAATTAATAATAACTAATCTTCCCCGATCAAACCAAGTCTAAATCTACGGGTAATAATACTACCATCATCGAATTTGGAATTTGAATTTAAAACAAAACTAATTATGAAATAAATAAATAAATAAAATTCCCTAGATTTTATCATTGATTTTTTTTTTATTTTCAATCCAAATACGGATCAAGTGTTCCACGTTATCATTTTGATGTTTGCGCCTATTATTTTCTTTTTCCGGCAATTTTATGCTCAAATTTTACGGGAAACTTAGAAAACTGACGCGCCCCTCTTGTTTGGTTGCCAAGATAAGATTGGTCAGTATAAAATTAAATAATTTAATAAAATTCAATTATTTTACTGAACATTGAAATATCCAATAAAAACATGTCTATAAAGCAAAATAATATTTGCAAGTTGACAAGTTATTGGAATACCGAATATCAAACGAAGTCCAACTGTTTAATTAATAATAGCTCATCTCCCGTCCAAAAGAGACTTTTTTTTCAACTATTTAGTTAATTAGTTACTCTCCCGTCCAAACGAGGCCCAAGTATATATTTGTTTGTTTGTGCGTATTATACCCAATAAAAATTAGTGAATTCCATTGTGACCAAGTTGATATTCATGAAATGCGCGCACACGTGAAAGAGAATAATCAAGTGACAAATAAAAATTTCCTCAGTACCCAGATGGTCTGTTGTTGGAGCCTTAATCCAATAATATAATTTAATAAAAAATAAATAAAAGGAAATTGTCTATTTTGCAGAGATTTTGAAGAGGGGAGAAGGGAAAAAAAGATAACATCAGAACTACTTCTACACAATCTTGAAGAGATGTGCGGTTTTCTAGTTTTCTTGACAAGTTCAAAACCTACGAGAACATTTATAGTTCGTTGTCTTCTGATTTCTCATCATCATTCTCAGCATTCAATGTTTTGCCGTTCACTCCTACAAGCTCTGTGTCGAATACGAGTGCCGCTCCGCCTGCAAGTATTTTAACATTTGAAGCATCCATTAAATTGTCATATTTACGAGAAAAAAAAAAGCATACTCAAATAAGTGATTTTAACCTCCGACTGGCTTTTTCTTTTATACTGAAAAACAGTAGTAAAAGTCTTACGGGTGTAAATCAAGGCAAAATATTAACTCAACAGTTATTCTACTCCAACGACATGCAAAATATAGAGCATATAGAATGTACGTGTGTTTTCAGTTCACCTCGAGAAATACATCGACATTCGGAGTTGAGTTTATTATTACCTGGTATGGTAGGTGGGGAGCCTTGGTCTCCATAACCGAGTTTAGAAGGAATCTTTAACTTCCTTTTCTCTCCTAAGCACATACCCAGTAGTCCTTGATCCCATCCTGCAATACGACAGTTACATTCCGTCAATATACGTTCAATCTGTGGATCCGACATTCTGTTGTTAATATTATGTGCTAACTTTCCTTTATCAATAATAACTCCCCCGAGTCTCAAGTAAATTTTATACCATACGTACACCCTTCAATATTACCAAACCGAAACGAAAATGAAACCCGTTTGACAGTTGAAAAATAAGTGGAGAGCCGAGGAAACCAAGAATGATGTCGAAAACTGATATGTACTGACCTTTAATTACTTGACCACTGCCAAGTTCGAATTCAATTGGATCCCCTCTCTCGAAGCTTGAATCATAAACAGTTCCATCGGTAAGCTTTCCCTGCAAATGCCATTAGTATTTACATCAACGGGAGCAGATAGACAATCGGTTGGTATTAAATGCTTGTGTGTGTGTGTGTGTTGGGGGGGTGGATTTCGGCCATTCAACTATCCAGACTAGTCAAAGATTGAGAAACCTAAAATTTGTTAAGATTAAAACATCAACGCTAAAGACGCATACTGCAATAACCAACTGGATTATCATTACAAAGATTTTAAACTAAAAGGAATGCATTGTGTCTATGTTAACGTGGGAGGGAGGGAGGCGTAGTTCAACTGACCCTGTAGTGTACTTTTACACTGTCGCCTTTGTGTGCCTGAACCTCGCAAACTTTTGGCTTGTACTGCAATAACAAGCAAGATTAATTTCAAAATATCGGAATAAAATATAAGATAATTAATAACACATGATTAACTGAATATACAATCCCATTTTATAGAAGGGAAAGTGAAAACGAACAATGAGTAATACTTACGAAAAACAGTGATCTAATAAACCCAAACAACCAACCGAGATATCGTTCTCGTGTCAAACAGAAAGATGAAAATAAAAATCTGAAACGACATGATTTGAATAGTCGATACATCATACAATTGTTTCGATATTTGCTGAATTTTAACGATTCCGATGCTAGACCTACAAAAGTGTATCTGCTTATTCCATACTGAAAATTATTACCAGGATAAAATCTAATAATCTAAGCTCTCATCCCCACATTTCATCAGCTCGAATCAAAATCATAATTCAGACCATTCATAAATCATAGATCAATACATTTTGCAACAAAATTACAATCCCCAATCTCAATCGGTCAGTTACGACAAATACTGAATCATTTTCATTAAAATGAAAAAAAATTACCTTCACGCCGATCTGCAGATCCTTCACATCTCCAGATTTCTTCGCCGAACCTAAATCACACCAGCGATAAAATCAAACATCTTCAGAACAAATTTCTCAACATTCAATTAAAAATTAAAATTCTGCTTTCTTGTAATTTAATTTCATCTAAAATTGCCAGAACTCAACTACTCAGCATGAATTACAAAAAGCTAACAAAAAATATAGAGATTCAATTTCATTTACCTAACGCAATAAATGCCAAGAGCAAAACAACGGCAGCGACGTTCGCCGCAGAGCTGATCCTCATTTCGAATAATTTTGATCTAATTAATTTCTTTGTGGCTCGATTTAAACTTGGAACTGGAGATTTTATCGTACGCGCTCACGTCCACAGTAAGTAGGTACGGAGCTATCCAAGCCTCCAACACACCGATGCGAAGGGTGGCCAATAAGAACCTGACAGGTCAAAATGCGACGTGTCTCATTATAACTGAGACACGTGGATTTTTGAGTTTTTTTAATTTGTCGGTAATACAAACAGTTTGGGGCCTGCCCATTCAACTAGGTCTTTAATTGGACAGTTGCCCATTACTTGAACATAGTGAGCTGGCCCAATTTATTATCTGAAAAATAATGTCCACTGCAACTACGGGTGGTAAACGAGTTGGTCGACTTGTGAGCTTGATGAGTCGACTCGAAAAAAAACTCGATCCCAAACTCGAGCTTTTTGACGAGTCGTATTCGAGCTTTTTTTTTAATTGTTCATGAACTCACGAGCCGGCTCGTGAGCCTTCCTTTTATTTATTTTTTTATATATTATTTAAATATATATATAAATTAAAAATTAAAAAATATATAATACATTTCATTTTTTTTTTTTATAAAATGAGCTTCGGCTCGAGCGAAAAAACAAATACTTGTGAGCTAGAGCTCGATAAAGATGGGCTCGAGCATAGCCAAAACAATGGAGTTCGACTCGTTTACATCCCTAACTGCAACCCAATAGCATAAATCATAATGCTATCGACTTAAGTATTTTTTATTTTCAAAAAAATGTTCTAAATGATATTTGAAATATATACGGTGCACGGGGTCAATTCAAAAAATAAAATGCGTTTATGATAAAACAATCGAACAAAAAATTAAAATAGTTGATATTTTTTTTGAAATAGTTGATATTATGATATATATAATCCAAATACTTGAATACTAATTCAAATGGACCCTGGTAACTAAATCTTGGGCTCATACTTATATTATTTGCATTTTGGACCTTAGTTTTTTTTTGTTTTGGGTTCAGGCCCATCAGGAACCTATACGAGTACTATATAATATATTAATATTGTCACTACGTGTATTATTATATCATCATGAGTAATAATGATTTACATGTATTTTTTGTTACTTATAAGTTTACGAATAAAAATAGGAAACGAAGAAACTGATATTTGGCAGGGGAGGGGTGAAATTGAAGTTCCATTTAAAATAATCATAAAGTATGAGGAGTAAAAAGTGAAGAATCATACCAACAAAAGCCAAAATGTAAAGCGAAGCAAAAGTTGAGGGACTCCAAAGAAAAAGAAAAAGAAAAAAGAAGCCATGCATGGCTCTGGAAAAAGGTTGGAATAACTGCAATGAGAAAAGGTCTTTTGGTAAATAAAGAAAGGTTAAACATTGTAGGATCCAAAGACAATACATAATCTATGCATTTATGTTACCTTTTTTGTAATGTAAATATACATGCAATTTTTTAGGTAAATTTTAAATCAAGAAACACATTCTCTTAAAATGGATTCGTCTACGAGTATTGGGATTGTATATAAACGAGTGAAGTCGAATGAATCAAACATGGTGTCTATAAAAAAAAAGATCTATCACTGTTATCTAGATATTTGTATTTTTGTGTATGAACGAATGATAATAATATATTCAATCAAATTTACGTGGAGTGAGATAGAATAAATCGTTATTTTTTGTATTAAATATAATGATGACAAGGAACAAAAATCATATGAATATAATGCACACATAATTTGATTTCAAGATTTACATAATAGATAATAGAATTATTGATATTTAATATTAAACAAAAATTTGCCCAATAGAGGAATAACAACGTATACGAAGCATAGATAGATATATAGCGATACAGTTAATCTCCAACGGCTAATTGGAAATTCTGCCCAAAAATTGAAAGCTTTTCAGGCTAATGGGCCCCAAATATCTTCAACTTTTTTAAGCTTGCCTATCCAACAAAAGCAAAAAACCTTCTTAAAAATACCCCACCACTATATATATATATATATATTCTCTCACACTATTCCTAGTATTGTAAATTTCAAATTTCAATAATGTAATTATTATGAAAGAAACTATTGAATGAATCTTAAGGTCAATGGTGCAATAATCTTATTATCTTAAATTCTACTACATTGTATAAATTCCAAAAAATGATACACATTATCCTAATTAGATCAAATTATGAAAACTCCCCCAATATTTGGGTAATTACAACCACAATAAACTTTGTATTGTCTCACACGTCCACTTTTACAGTGTCAAAAATTATCTACTGAACGAGATATTGTATTTCATAAGACAATATATAGTTGTAATTATTCAAAAATGAATTTTTTTTTTCTCTTAATTTGAACTTACCTCGGTGTTGATCTTAATTTGGCCGCCCTAGTGATACGCCAGAGACCTATCCCAAAATCTCTCCAAGGCATTTATTGGTAATAAACCCAACCCCCAATCAAGTCCACTCTACGCTGCCCCCCAAATATAACTTTAAAAAATATACCCTGACCTTGACCTTTTCTTCGCCTGTCTTCTTCAAGCTATAAGCTCAACGTTTCACACACGCTTCTCTCTCTCTAGTTTCTCTCTCTACAATCCAGACACCTAATCAATGTTTCTTCGTTAAATCCTCCTTAGATGTTGATGTATATAAGTATCGTTCATTGATTGCTTCATCTACTCAATACTCTGCTACTGTATTTACTATTCTTCTTCTTCGCATCTGATTGAAGAAGAAAACAGAGCAAAAAAATCAACGATCATGGCTTTCTTTACTGCTTTCATTGCACTGTTTCTTCTCGCTTCACCGGCTACATTCTCCTGTAAGTATATTCATGTATATGCTCCTTTTAATTTTTTGAATTTCATCTACGTTTGCATATTATTATATGTAATTTCATTGCAGATGGAGAAATGCAGCCGAAAATGGGGGTTTGCTACGGCGAGCTCGGCAACAACCTCCCGTCGCCGGAGAAATCAATCCAGCTCATCCAAAAACTCAACGCCAAACGAATCAAAATCTACGGCGCGAATCCGAAAATCCTCAAATCGATCCAAGGCACCGACCTCCAAATCTCAATCATGGTTCCGAACCAGCTCATCTCCGCCATTTACAACAACCAAACCCTCGCCGACGATTGGGTCAAAACAAACGTCGTACCGTTCTACCCCCAATCGAAGATCCGTTACCTCCTCGTCGGCAACGAGATCCTCAGCAGCCAGCCGAATTCGACCTGGTTCCAGCTGGTTCCGGCGATCCGCAGAATCAGAAACGCCGTCAAGAAGTACGGTCTCAAAAAAGTCAAGGTGGGGACGCCGTTAGCGATGGACGTTCTGGAATCTTCTTACCCGCCGTCTAACGGAACTTTCCGGTCCGACGTTAGTGAAACGGTCGTTGAACCGCTGCTCCATTTTTTGAACCGGACTAAATCCTTCTTCTTCGTCGATGTCTACACTTACTTCGCTTGGGCCTCTTTGCCTCTGCAGATTAGCCTCGACTACGCTCTGCTCCAGCCCACGAATATAACCTATACGGATCCAGGTACGGGTCTGCTGTACACAAATCTGTTGGATCAAATGCTGGACGCTCATGTTTTCGCCATGGCGAGACTTGGGTACCCGTATATCCGGTTGTTCGTTGCGGAAACGGGTTGGCCAAGCGGCGGAGATCCGAACCAGATCGGAGCCAACATCCACAACGCCGCCACATACAACCGCAACGTCGTGAAAAAATTCATGGCGAAGCCGCCGTACGGAACTCCGGCCAGACCATACACCGTCATCCCGAGCATGATTTTCGCGCTGTATAACGAGAACCAGAAACCGGGTCAGGGTACGGAGCGGAACTTCGGGTTGTTGTACCCGAACGGGTCGAATGTTTACCCGATTGATTTGTCGGGTAAGACCCGTGATTCGAGGTATCCGCCATTGCCGAATCCTAACAGGAAGCTGTGGTGCGTGGCGGTGAAGGGTGCGAATTTGAGGGCGATGGGTGGGGCGATGTCGTATGCTTGCAGTCAGGGTAATCGGACCTGCGACCCGATCCAACCCGGAGGAAAGTGTTTCAACCCGAATTCGTTGGCTGTACATGCGAGTTACGCTTTTAGTTCATATTGGGCCCAGTTGTGGAAGGAGGGTGCGACTTGTTTCTTCGACGGGTTGGCCTTTATGACCTCAAAAGATCCGAGTAAGTTATTTTCCTTATTTTAATATTCTGATTATTTCAATTTTCTCATATTTTTTTGAATTTATTAATTATTGAATTCGTTTTATTAATCTTTGAATACTTATATTTTGCAGGTTTTGGATCTTGCAAATTTCCAAGTATTGACATTTAAAAGCATGTAGGTTTATTTCATTATTAATTTCTTGGACCTTCATTTAGGGTTGATGTTTTTGTACACTATTTGAAAGGCCTATTTTTGTGCTGGGCCGGGCTTGATAGCCCATTTTTTCGAAATCTTTTATGTTTTACGAAAAATAATATTTAATCATTTGATTTGTTGTAGCAAATTATGAATGTACAACTGATCCTAATAATTTAATTTACAAATTTGTAGTTGGATATTCTCGATTTACCGATATTTTCTATTTGCGTGTATTATATTCAGAAATTTAGTTATATAAATATTTTAACAATGTATGAAGAGTAAAGTCAAAATTGTTGACTTTCAAAATCGAAGGGGGGATCAGTAAAATTAACTAGCAGGGGGATTTTTTTGAATGGGAGTGATTAGCTCACTCAGATCTTGTCAGAAACGTATTTAAAAATAGAGGCTGATAAGATAAGATAAGATATATAAGAGTGGGTCCCAGCTTTATGCTTATTTAACCTCGGAGTACACAATAATTGCAAATAGATATCTTCACAATACAATTCAAATAGTTAGTGGTAACTTGCCGTTGGTGGGAAAGGCAATTGTTCGATTAGGTTTGTGTGTTGAACCTTCACTTTATTTCATTGTTATGCTTTTAAGGTTATTTTTATATTGGACATAGTGAATTTCTACCATTTAATTTACACATATAACAATGTGAATGTGTGTGTGTTTGTATGATAAATATCTATCTAGTGTATGTGATCATGTGTAACATAATATAAAAATCACTTAACTATCAGTTGATCTCCAGAATATGTAACTGGTTGAGTAAAATATCACAGAGAATGGAAGAAACTCGAATATTTATAAAAAATGCTACTAGGGTTTGATCTAGATTGTTCTAATGTTAACTCTTTATATATGTATATATATATATATAAACACATTTCGACAGACATAGCTGTGCTCTGTTTGGGGATGAGGTGACAGGCTTGCTTGAGACCGATGATGTTATTACAACCTCGTTTGCCGGTCTGAAGAGGTTTCTGTTGGAAGCTGTTGATTTCGGTTCTTTCTTGTGGGAATCGGAGAATTCTGTGAGTGATGTTTATATGCTCGACGAGAACTGAATTAACGGGCTCGTTTTTTTTTTTTTTTTTTTTTAATTTATAACTAGTAGGCTTATACTTTTGTATAGATGAACTATTTCTTGCTTGCATCTTAGCAAAAAAAATGTGGATGTGTGTGTAGTTTGTATATATACTTTTTTTTACTTATAATGTACATATAAGAAGTGATTTGGTAAAGAAAATGTTCTTCGTTGTCATCGGCAATTCAGCAATCGTCTTGTGTTTTTTCTCACTAATATTGTTTGCCTCGTAAATTAACACTAATTACATAATGCCCCTCAAATTTCTAAAATTACTTAAACCTACCTATATAAATATTCTAGGATGTGGTGGTGGCATATATTTTCTTAGGCATGCGATAACCACCCCTAATAACGGCATGATCTCGCCAATAAGGTCCGAGAGTGAGCTGCTCGACTGGTTTGAACTGATCCACCTGCAGCCTCTTCACTTGCACATCTAACACAAGCTCGGCAGGTATTGTCGAGTCTATGCTATTTGGCTGGTAAATTAAAAAATTGGAATACGAACAACACATCATCAAGAAGCTCGGCATTTTTTGTGGATATAAAATAAATATTAATCAATAATACAAACCTTTATTGATATCACAAAGTGGCCTCCGGCTTTCAAGAAGTACGACGCATTAAGACCTAATATTCTTGCCTGCAACATAGAGACATAGATATAAATAAATCACACCAGACCATGAAATGAATTTCCTCTTATAGAGATGAAGAAATAAAATGCAGAAACGAGCAGGACGAGAAAGAGAACACGAAACTAAGTTTGTAAAAAAAAAAAAAAAAAAATTCATTTAACACGTAGTAATAGATTAAGTGACAACTATATAGACATTAGTTCGGAAGAATAAACAAACAAACCAACCAGCAAAATGTATGATTTTATTAGTATTATAAAACT
Organism: Erythranthe guttata; assembly: GCF_000504015.1. Next base: position 210,133 of record NW_012193112.1, read on the forward strand.
AGAACATACAAAGTAAGAAACACGAGATATAAATAAAGAAAGCAAACCTGGTCAGGTTGAGCAATATCAGAAATTATGACATCGACCATTCCGACGAGCATTCTGTACTTGCCAGGGTATCTTGCATCTTGAATTATAGGTACAATATTAGTCCTCTTCTTTGCCAATTTGACCAAGTCTCTACTACAAGTATCAGAATATTCAACTGCATATACCACCCCATTCTGCAGAAAGCAAATCGGAATCATCAAACACAACCCCCCATTATTAAACGAGACGAACAAGAGACATTCGATTCAATACTTACAGGGCCAACAATGTCCGAAACGTGAGATACAGTGGTTCCTGAAGCAGCTCCGAGGTACAAGACGGAGGAGCCCGGTTTCTTGATCATCAAACGGGAAATAGAAAAAAGGAAATTATAAATCTTAATATGCAAAAGCAAGAGCAGAAGAGGCAATATGGATGGATGGTAACTCACAGCCCAAATTCCCTCGATTCCACAAAGGATGGCGGCAGCCAACTTACAACGATAAGGATTCCATACTCTGTATTCTTTGTTCTGTTAAAGAATAAATGAATACAAAAATAATTATTTATGAACTGAAGTGATATCAGCTGATGCGAACAAATTGTGAAAATCCGGCAAAAGTCGAAAAACAATCTCAGAACGCACACACACATATATATATATATATATAACTCATCAAACAAAACACGAAAAACAACAGTTCAAGAAAGAAATTAATAACTGAAATAACATTGATTTGAATAAAAGTCAAGTCGAAACCTGAACAGAAACCCTCTTCTCATTAAAAACCACCGCCTTTCCAGGAACCATATTCTTAGTGCAAAGAACATCCTTTTTTCCCTTAGCGATGAAAACACCCTCAAGACGACTATGCGGATTCACCTCCACTTTAATTCCTCCTCTATATCCACCGCCGCCGCCTCTCCTCTAAATCGGCGGATCAAAAGTTGAGAATAAAAAAAATAGTCCGGCAGATGAAGAGATTGCAAGAGGAAACAGAGGAACTGGAAACGATAAAGAAATCGGAAGAAGAAATGATGAAGAAATTTCTAGAGGAGGCGATAATCGAAAAGGAGAAGCAGCTGGAAAGGGACAACAAACTTCGAGAGAAGCGGGAAATGGAGAGCCAACTGTTGCAGAAACTTTATCCGCACGCATTTCATATATCTCAAGGCGTATGCCCCATGTATGAACGAGATTCTACCGATTTCTATTCTCTCGAACGAATTCATAAGGGGCGTAAGGTGATTTTGAAGTTTACCGCCAAATGTGACGATGGTGATGACGATAAGCGGCGAGTCGAAACTTTCATTGCATGTATTCACTATCGATTCAACAAACCTTTTCAAGTTACGCGTGTTGAGTTGTCCTCTACATAGCTACCGGGGTAATTATTTTTTTCGTTTCTTACTTAATTAAGTTGCTATATACGACGATTTCATTCATTCATTATACAACTTGAAAAAAATTATTATTCTTTATTTGTTTGAAATTGGTTCGCCGGTTTTATTATTCTATATATATATATATATGTGTGTATGTATGCTCTGTTTTGTTGATTTTAATGTTATTGGGATGTGAACATACTTTATTTTGTTGCATCTAGAGTTTCTTTTTAAAATTGATTGTGTGTAGAGAGGGGTCAATGGCTGGAACAATGCTAATGTTTATTTTGACAATTTGCTTGCTATATTTATTCCCTTTTGGATTCTTGTTTTGTTTAGTTTTGCCTTTCACGAATTTTGTGGTTGTTCAGTTAGTGGATTTCGACACCCAATATCTAATCGTCGTATTAACTGATCAATGTACATTCGTTTCCCAATTTTGTTATGAAATTATTTGCCTAATTAAGAACAAATTGGTGAAACAGGGTTTTGCAATTGTCACGTCATAAGACATTTATATATATATAGGTAGAATTAACATGTAAAAGTTTAAGCTAGGAAAAATTGCTGTGAAATTCCTTGTCCAAGTCAAAAAAAATAGTGCTGCAAGTACAGTTTGACTATTGGATCTTCAACTTATGGCAGTATTACTACTAAATACTGCACAATTCATCAACTAATCAAATGAAATATTATTTTATCAAAAATATAATGTGTTGAATTATGCTTCATGTCAAAAGCAACAATTACAAGAACGAAAAAGAACTTCCAAAATATAACCACCAATCAGCATATTGAAATGACTTGTGGAAATTAAACAATCAGAAACAAATATGCATTTTTGACACCCAATATCTAATATATATATATAATTTCTCTACATCCAAAAAGCTAGAAAATTAGACTCCATTAGCCAGTCTAGGGGATCTTCCTATTCCATTCCTTCAAAATAAAAAATAAAAATATTACAAGATTAATAATCGATTACAACTAGATTATATCAAAAAAAATATCAACTTTAATAAAAATCACAAGGTTAATAATAGATTAGAAATATTGGAGACATAAAGATACCATCTTAGATAACATACCTCAATGTATGCTCCGTCGACATGACAATCGAACGAGACATATTTGGCCAAAATCTTCGCATAGCCACCATCACACCAATTATTACCAAAGGAATTTCGGATTTCGACGTACAGGTCTCCACTGTCGTACCCGATGCCTACCACGCTAATATCGTGTAACCCATCTTTGGGTTTTCCCTCCGGTCCTCTGTAAACGCCCTACAAAAATATGTATACATTAATAATATATCAATTATAATGATTTTAACAATAAAAATTATGAATTTACCTCGCCCTTGTGATTTTCGAAGGCCATACACACGTAGATTGACCCGGCAATCACGTGTCCCTGCATAAGAATTTCTTTAATTTCTTGAGGCCGAGTGTCGACGCCATCTAACTTTTGCACACGTTTAACCCATACTTTATCCGCCTTTCAATAATAAAAATAAACATAAAAAATATTATCAAAGATTAGAAAATAGATTATTTACCGAAATCATTTCAATAATAAAAATGAACATAAAAAATATTATCAAGAATTAGAAAATAGATTATTAATAACAAAGTGTTAATTTAATTTACTTACCGAAATAATCTCTTTCTTGTTTTTATTTACTTTTCCAATTTAATTTAATTTAATTCAATTTAATTTAATTTACTTTATTGTTATTATCTATTTTACTTAATTGACCTTGAAGTTTTAATTATTTTACGGGGTATTTTTGTCCATACATAAAATGGAAAAAACCACCTAGCATTCACACTTTTATATATAGTATAGATTAATTCGTTTTTTCTATCTATAGGTAAATATTTATTTCTTTCTCACACACACACACACGTGCACAGCCAGGCAGATAGATGTGTATATGAATCTGTTATTTTATTTTGCCGAGACCGCAACTCCCGATCAATTTTTCGGTGAGATGTATAGAGATGAACAGGACAGCCGACTAGTGATTTTTTCATTTGTTTCTCTCTTTCGCTCGCTCGTGCGTTCGCGCGATTATGTCTGTCTTTCTAACAAACAAGTGAGAGTTTGAGAGTTTTTCCGTGCGTCAGACAGTCTCTCAGATATATACATATGTACATATATCAAAATAAATTTATTAATATTAATATTTTTAAATTTATATATATATATATATATATATATATATATATATATATATATATAGACACACAACTAATTCTAATTGTTTGTTTTATGATAGTAAGTTGTTGGGGACAAACAAGTTCTGTACTAGTGATCAGTTACGAGCTCAAGTCAACTCATCAAGAGTTGTCTGATTATGAAGTCTCGGTGCAGGATTTAATGGACAATGTCTACAAACATGCGAACGTAGTCAGTTACTTTAAGGATGATCCAAATGATACTCACGTAGCATGTCCGCGTGAAGAAATGGAATACTATCTAAGTTCGTCTGAAGATGCACTTAAGTACATTCAGGATCATGGAGTTTGGTTGGTCAGTGAAGAAAATACACATCACTGTGTGATTTTTTTTTCTCTAAATCTTTGCCAGAAAAAAAGAAAAAAGGTACTCAGGATCTCATGTTACTTCCCTCTTGTTTCTGATTAATCTACTCCAAAAATAAATGTTGTTTCGTGTCAAAGAGAAACAAGTGATCGTCTTTCCCATGCATATATGTATGGAGATGTACGTGAATATACATTTCACTGTTTCAGATTTAGGGTTTTCACTTGCATCTTTAAAATCGCTGTATATTTTTTTTTGGCATATGAGGAAATGAATCACCATTAAAGGGTCTGAGCTACTGCGTTTTTTCAGCTAAAAAAATATGGAAATAATATAACGTTCAGTGCGTGCAGTGTGTATGTGTGTGTGTGTGTGTGTGTGTGTGTGTTCGTTCATCGTTCACATTTTTTAAAATCTCAGATCTGCATCTTTAGTTTGATCTTTATTTTACCCAGAAGCAATATCTTGAAGTACAACATAAGTTTTGCAGCGGTTAATTAGTGTTTTGGCCAGTAAATTTGTCTGCTTTGTTTCTATATTAGTGCTATTCTCTTTCCAGCCGCCTGACTTCGTCATGCTATACCTGAAAAACCCCATAAATAACTCCCAGTCGTCCCTTTTTCCTTTTTCACAAAGTCCATCACCTGACCATGGTTGCCCCTCTCTCTCTCTCTAGATCTCACAGACACACACACACATGGAGAGACACACACACACAGACACAAACACACTCACGCACGCACACACACACACGCACGCGTCGTCTCAGTTCACACCATTGCTTGGCATCATAAATGGCATCTGTGCGTGTTTGTTAATGTTTTGTTCTACATACTGGTTCGTCACAAATGATCACACTCTCTCAGACTAAACTAACATCTCCATTTTTTGTTGTACTCTGTTTTGATCTTCAAGACCTTTTGCCGCCGTTGAAGGATTGCTCGATCTGAGCTGCGGATGATGTCCAACTTTGCCGAAGAATTTTGAAACTTGAAAATTGAGTTGATAACGGTTTGTTCTTTAATTTCGACTTCTTTGATTATATATATATATAGCCATATAGGTGAATTTTCACGTATTTTTCTTTGACTAGAAAGGTGTGACGTGCGTTGCACGTCTCTATTAATTTATGTATATATTAAAGTATATTAAAATAGTAGATGTGATTTTATTTAATATTAATATATATATATACTATGTATTTATGTTACAATATCTATTTTTTCTTATGTTATTCAAGTAATTACTATCATCGTCTTGAATATCATATGTGTAGTGATTTTTTTTTCTTTTTAATTAGAACATTTTCGATCATGTGATTACTTTCATTTCGAGTTGTCTCATCTACTCTTGATTGTTTATTATTTTTATTTTTTTTCATTTTTAGAACAAATGACTAATAAATATTAATGAAAAATTAAACATAAATGAAAAATTGGATGGAGACATGATCATTGTCGTGAACACACGGTTCACGAGTGAGAATCGACCTGGGTTCACAATTCAAAAGTACAAGACCATTAACCAATCTTAAGATTAAGAATTTGATTATAATTTTTTTTTATTTAGTACAAGGGACAAATGAATATTAATGAAAAATTAAACATAAATGAAAAATTAAGATGAATTAATCATTAATTCATTTTTTCACAGTGATGTGTATTTTCTTCACTGACCAACCAAACTCCATGATCCTGAATGTACTTAAGTGCATCTTCAGACGAACTTAGATAGTATTCCATTTCTTCACGCGGACATGCTACGTGAGTATCATTTGGATCATCCTTAAAGTAACTGACTACGTTCGCATGTTTGTAGACATTGTCCATTAAATCCTGCACCGAGACTTCATAATCAGACAACTCTTGATGAGTTGACTTGAGCTCGTAACTGATCACTAGTACAGAACTTGTTTGTCCCCAACAACTTACTATCATAAAACAAACAATTTGAATTAGTTGTGTGTCTATATATATATATATATATATATATATATATATATATATATATATATATATATATATATATATATATATATATATATATATATATTTTGCATTGGCTCAATGAGAGAGTTACTCTCGGGGTGAGTAATCTCCCGCAATTTCATAAGCAATTGAACCCTTTTTTTTGCGTCGGACGGATCGAAAACAGCCCGCCATGCTTCCATTTCTTCCGCATCAGTCGGGAGATGTTCATCCTTTGTACAAATCATTGGCTCCATGCTCAAGTGCTTCCAATACGGGTCTATCCAGTCCAATGAGATGGGAGTGCGATTTATGACGTTACCATGAAGTTCGTGGGCGCAAGGTAATCCATGAGTGGTTCGGATATCGCAAATACAAGACATAAACTCGTTCGGAAGCAACTCAAGTGATTTTTTCACCTCAAGTTTGAGTTGCTCAAGAGCGTACAACGACACACATCCTCGAAGTTCGTTGTATATCGTTACTTTGTAACTGTGTTGGTAAGTATTCTTGCTCTTCTCAAACGAGGCTTTGATTTCCGTATGTTGATGCATCAGTAGGTTGTCAATATGAGCCCAAATCTTTACAAATGTGCCCATACTATTTCCCAACTCTTTCTTCATTCATGAGTGTGCACCCTCTACCCGATTAGAAGTGTACGTTCCAAGATGCCTATGTTTGTTTGTCCAAGCCGAAACAATCATCTCTTTGTACGAATCCAACCACGAATGAGAGACATAAGTTAAAGCATCCGGGTAGTCAACAAAATTTGTTTTCATAACATCCCATTCTTTATGAAATGACTCTTCTGTCTCTTGACCAACAAGACTTGCCCATTCCGACTCAAAATCTTTCCACTTATCATTGTTTGTTTTGAACATCTTCTTACAATTACTAAGAATGTTTTTGCTCACGTGCCATCGACACAAAAGTTGTTGACTGGAGGGATATACGATCTCTATAGCCTTCATCAAAGCCATCTCTCGATCTGTGACTATACAATTAGGTCTAGGACAACTTTCCATGACCTTCGCCAAGCTCTTCAAGGCCCATACGTAATTGTCTATTTTTTCCGCCCGAAGGTATGCAAATGCAACAGAGAACGTTTTATTCGTAGAAGTAATACCCACAATCTCCAGGAATGGGAGTCCGTGTATGTTGGTTTTGTATGTACAATCCATAACCAATACATACGGATAACTACATGCCAATTTAATGCACGTAGGGTGGGTCCACAACAAGTCCATTACCTCGTCGGTCTCCTCCAAATATCTGTGATACTCGAAGTATTTTCGGACAACTTCAACATCAACAATTGCATTTGAGTTCTACCAGCATTCTCTTTGAACTGGATCTTCTGACGAGCATTATAAACCGTCTTAATTAAAGACGCATTTGTAGGATTCTTCAACTTTAGTGATGATAAGATTGTCTTTGGTTTCACCAATGCGTTTGACAAGTCTTCTACCAGTGCCATCTCTTCACTTGTTAATCTTCCAGCATATGAGTGACCTTGAAAGTTTTCAAAATCTGAGTGGTTGTGACTACCACATTCAACTGTCAACACCCACCCAACTTCTTCATCATCCATGCCCATTTTTTGGCCCTTCAACTCAAACGGACACTCACATATCTTGGACGCTGTTTGCCTTTTTCCCTTTCATTGGTCGTCTTGACCGGGTACCTTTTTGCCACGATACACTCCCGCACGCTCACATACAAGTACCACGTAGGGCCTTCTACGTCTATTTTTTCCCGGGTTTGAAGGCTTTACTGACATTATCATTCCTAGTCGCATACCAACTTCGCGCACCCATGTGACTAAATTGTCCCTTGTTGCAAACTCCTCATGGGTGGTAAATTCATGTGAATAATCCAAAGCTAATTCCCTACATGCATTAGCTCCACTACACGCGCTAGGTACAAAACTCTGCAAGAAAAATCGGAAAATTGGTTACACAATTGTAACATTGATAATTCGACACACCAGCGTCGAAATATGCGCTTAATATCGACACCATAATGTCGAAAATTTCAATATAATTCGACAGTTAAGGAGTGTCGAATTATGTTGAAATTTTCAACACTACTGTGTCGATATTAAGCGGATATTTCGACCTGTACATGTCGAATTTTTTGTACGTGAAATGAGGTGCGAAAAACGAGAAAAACGATCACAAAGTACAATATTTCTTACCTCTTTGTGTTCTTCGACCTTAGAATCCTCCATATTTATGTCGTGTGTATCCATAATGTCCTTCTTTTCAAGTTTTAGTAAGATTTGAGGGTTTTATGTGATAAGAGTTTTGGACAATATGGAAGTTTTTTTTGTGGAAAAAAATGTGTAAAATGAGGGTGAAGAAGAAGAAGATGTTGGTGTTTTGTTGGGGGAGTGAGTTCCCTCTCTTTTTTCCTTTTTTTTTATTCTTTTTTTTGTATTTTTTTTTTTTGGTCTTGCAATAGCAATTAGCTTAATTTAAATTAATAATATCTAAATTATTATTGGGGTTATATTTGTAATTTCCAGTCTTGATCTTAGTAAATTTATTTATATTTTGGTCTTGCATGAAGTAAGGTCTTGCACTTAGTAATTTTCGTCTTGCAAATATCTGCAGCCTTATTTCATTATTAATTTCTTGGACCTTCATTTAGGGTTGAAAGGCCTATTTTTGTGCTGGGCCGGGCTTGATAGCCCATTTTTTTCTCGAAATCTTTTATGTTTTACGAAAAGTAATGTTTAATCATTTGATTTGATGTAGGGAATGTACAACTGATGTTTGTATCCTAATAATTTAATTTACAAATCTATATAATATATAAAAGTTGAATTGCATAGCTAATTGATTGACATTTGGCAATTTCAATTGATGACATGTCTTCAATTTCATCCCAAGTGGCGAATTGGTTGGTCGAAATAAATCATCAAAAAACATGTCATCATTTTCCAAAATTAAAGATAGTTAAATATGTTTAATTATTTTATTAATATATTTATATCCTACCATATATAAAATGCTCTAAATATATCAACTTTTTTGAAAACCCTAAATAAATTTATTTTTGAATTTAATTTTATAAATAATTTAATTTTAATTTAGTTAAATTCGATTTAAAATCTTCTCTTATTATAATTGGATGATTGGTGGTGTTACGATTTTTTTTAATTTTAATTCATAAACTTGGATTTATATTAAAACAAATATTGTAGAATAAATTATTTGATATTATACATTTTACATGAACATGACTAGAGAATATGTATTTTTTTTTACTAATTTACTATTATATATTAATATTATCTATAAAAAAAGATAGATATGTGTTTGAATTTACTATCTTGCGAAAATTGACACCATTTGTTATGCCATGTGTAGAGTAATATACTCCCACTTATTTATCATATTGAAAATTATACTACATGAATTTCATGTTATTATTTAAATAATTATTTTTTTCTTCACTGAAGAATCCAGTGACAATAAATTTTACGATTGATTTAACTTTTTAAATTATATACTAATTAAAATACAAATTTTATCATGATTATACTAATAAATTGAATGACCTAAGCTAAGTTTAATCAATTGATAAAAAAATGAATTGATTTTATATATTTCAAAATATAATAATTCTAAATATTTGGTATTAAATTCATTTTTATTTAATGGCTAACATTAATAATATCAATTGTTTTGTTTAAAATGTATAATGATCGTATATACTATATATTGTATTCCACTAATAAGGATTTTATTATGACTCTAATAAATATAATTATGGAAATATCTAGATCAACACTAACCCAAAAGTATCAAAATGAGTTTGCAAATATTTATGTGCTATTTAATATTTTATTTTGATATTTATATAAATGTATTTGCTCCAACCATAGGTATTAAATCGTTGTTAATTAAATATATCTAATTGCCACATGTTATTTTCTAAATGGACACTGAGGTGGTTGAATTCATAACTCATGTTTGATATTTTATTCACCATGATTGCATAATGTATTTTTACATTTGAAAGATGAAATATCAAAATACCTCATTTCATAAATCTAATGGAATTAAAAATTACTATTTTGGAGAATAAAAATGGTGGTTAAATGTTTTGATAGCTCATTTAATAATCTCACTCGAAGTGCTCTTGCCGTATATAGTTTATATTAATAATTTACCTAATGTTTGTTTCCCTCTTACATCAACCGCTTATGGTATGATTTTTGAAGGAATTTTTTTATTACGTGAAATATTCCAATAATGCTTATTATACCCTGCACACACGACATTTCTTTATGGTACTTTTTAAATACAAAAATTACCCTCAGGTGAACTTTACACGAAATATTTATTCTTCTTAAATAACACTTTCACAATTTTTTATTATTACCATGACCACCCCTGAGGGTAATTTTTAAGTTTAAAAAATATGATAAAAGAAATGTCCCGTCTGCAAGGGTAGACTCCATATTTTTTGGGATATTATATAGAATAAAAAAGATTCCGTACAAAAATCACACCATAAGGGGGTTGTGTAAGACATAGACAAACATAAGGGGAATTTTAGTAATCACCGATAAGTGGGGGTGTTTTCTGTAATTTAGTCTAAGTTCAGGAGGATTTTCATAATTTATCTTATTAACAATGATTATTGTTCTTTTACGTCTTAATGTTTGCTTATACCCTTATAATATTTTATATAATTTTAATGTCAATTTGATAATATAATTAAATATTAATTTCTAATATATTTAATATGTGTTTTTTTATGGTTCAACTACCACACATAAGAAATTTGATATAAATGTTCGAGATTGAATAGAATTATTTTTTTTATACTAAATAATAGATCATTGCAAAAACAATTGTTGCAAAATTAGAATTTTTGATTATAATTATAATTATAATTATAATTATAATTATAATTATAATTCTTTGAATTAGTATTAGTATTAATACTAGAAATAGGATTCAAATTGTAATTATGATTAATATAATATTAGGATTAGAATTATAATTAAGATTATGATTATGCTTAGTACGATAATTAGTGACATGTATTAGTATTAGGATTATTATTAGCATTAAGTTTGGGATTAGAATTATAATTAAGATTAGAATTAGAATTAACACTAGCATTAGCATTAACATTAGTATTATTAGTATTAAAATTATTAGGCTTATGGTTAGTGTTAGGAATAGGATTATGATTAGGATTAGGATTAGAACTATGAGCAGTGTTATGAAAAGAATTAGGAATACGATAAGGATTTGGATAATATTAGAATTACAATCATAATTAGCATTAGCATAATAATTAGCATATCTAGATTACATTAGCATCAAAATTACTATTAACATTAACATTAACAATATTAACATATTAGTATTAGTAATAGTATTAATAATAGTATTAGTTGTAATATTAGTATTAGTAATAGTATTAGTATTGGTATTAGTATTAGTATTAGTATTAGTATTAGTATTAGTAATAGTATTAGTATTGGTATTAGTATTAGTACAGAAAGCCAACGGCCAGTGGCGAATGTGCATTGATTTCAGGGACTTAAACAAGGCTTGCCCAAAGGACGATTATCCCTTACCTCGCATAGACCAACTTGTAGATGCCACTGCTGGGTGCGAACTACTTAGTATGATGGATGCTTCGCAAGGATACCATCAGATTCCGCTAGACGAAAAGGATCAGCCAGCAGTGAGTTTTGTCACAGCCACGGGTACTTACTGTTACGTGGTAATGCCTTTCGGTTTGAAAAATGCAGGGGCCACGTATCAGCGATTGATGGATAGAATGTTTCGGGCTCAACTCGGACGCAACATCGAAGTCTTCGTTGATGACATGCTAGTTAAGAGCAAAAGGCGTTCCACGCACCTCGCAGATCTAGCTGAGACCTTTGCCACCCTTCGTCTATACGGAATGAAATTGAACCCCGCGAAGTGTGCATTTGCAGTACAAGCTGGAAAGTTCCTGGGATATGTCGTTAATAGAGAAGGTATTAAAGTGAACCAGGATAAGGTTGAGGCCGTACTCCAGATGACACCCCCTCGCTCCATCAAAGAAGTTCAATCCTTAGCAGGGAAGGTAGTAGCCCTAGCTCGGTTTATATCACGGATGGCTGATAAGAGTCTACCTTTCTTTAAAATATTGAGGAAAACAGCTCAGTTCGAATGGACTATCGAGTGCCAGCTCGCATTCGACGCATTAAAACGATCCCTCACTTGTCTGCCGATTCTTAGCACTCCTGAAAAGGGTGAAACTCTGTTCGTGTACCTGTCGGTAGGCGACGAATCAATCAGCTCGGTCTTGTTCAAAGAAATGAATAACCAGCAAAAGCCGATCTACTATACTAGTAAAATCCTTACTACGTCGGAAAGCAAATATTCTGAAGTCGAAAAAATAGCGTATGCACTGGTCCTCACTACGCGACGACTCCGGCCTTACTTCCTGTCGCATACCATGGTAATCCGTACAAGTCTACCACTTCGGCAAACCCTGGGCCAACCTACTGCGTCAGGACGAATTGTTAAATGGGCCATCGAATTAGGACAATACGAGATTCAGTATCAACCCCGCACCTCGGTCAAAGGACAGGCACTGGTAGATTTCATCCGGGAGACTACCAGAATCCCTATCGAAAAGGAGTGGAAAATTTACGTGGATGGGTCGTCTACAGCAACAGGAGCAGGGGCAGGAATAATAGTCATTGATCCCACAGGAACGGAGGTCGAGTTTGCCGTCAGATTACCTCGAGTTTCCAATAATGAAGCGGAATACGAAGCCTTCATCCGAGGTATGGAGATCGCTCAGGAGCTCGGAGCGCGAGTGGTGCGAATATACTCCGACTCACAATTGGTGATACGCCAACTAGAAGGGGATTACGAAGTAAAAAATGATAGAATGAAGGGGTATGTGAATAAAGCTCGAGCAGTACAAGAAACCTTCGAAGCCTGCACGGTGCATCAACTCCCGAGGAGCGACAACCAACGAGCTGACTTCCTCGCAAAAATTGGGTCGTCAGTCGCTGACTGTGTTGAAAGAAAAATCACCATCCTCATTGCCCCTACCCCGACACCGGGGGTCATGATGATCGATGAAGAGCCTGACTGGAGAACACCTTTATTCAAGTATTTCAGAGGAGAGCGAACTGGCACAAAAAGGGAACAACACCGCTTGGCATATAAAGCGAGGCACTTTTACGTGCGGCACGAGATATTGTATAAAAGGAATTTCACCACAATAGATGCGAGGTGCTTGGGAAAGCAGGAGGCTAAACACGTCCTTGACGAAGTACACCGAGGTGGTTGCGGTGAGCACGGAGGAGCTCGGACCCTCATACAGAAGTTATACCGGGCAGGATATTATTGGCCCGGCATGAAAAAAGACACACACCGATACGTTCAACACTGCATACAATGTCAAAAATATGCCCCACTTATCCATAAACCGGGGGAGGAGATGATTATCATGAGTGCCCCATGTCCCTTTGCTCAATGGGGAATTGACCTGGTAGGACCATTCCCTCAAACCACTGGCCGGAAAAAGTTCATCATTGTTGCGGTAGACTACTTTACTAAGTGGGTTGAAGCTGAGGCCTTATCAAAAATATCAGAGGACGAGGTCATGCACTTCATCTGGAAAAATATCTGTTGTCGGTTTGGTCTGCCTCGAAGCCTCGTATCGGATAATGGCACTCAATTCAACGGCAAGAAAATTCGCGCGTGGTGCGAGGAAATGAAGATAACACAGAAGTTTGTGGCGGTAGCGCACCCCCAGGCCAATGGTCAAGTAGAATCCACAAACCGGACCATTGTCAACGGTTTGAAGAAAAGACTAGACGAGCTAGGGGGAAGCTGGGTAGACGAGCTGCCCTCAGTCCTTTGGTCTTACCGGACAACAGCCAAAGCAGCTACGGGCGAGACACCATTTCGGTTAACCTATGGAACCGAAGCTGTTATTCTGGTCGAGGTGGCAATGGACACACTCCGCATCGCCACATTTGATGAAAAGACAAACGATGATGCCTTGAGGACACAACTGGATGAGGTTTTCGACCTACGAGAGGCGGCGTATCTACACATGGAACGAAGTAAGAACCTGATCAAAGCTCGATACGATCAAGGGGTACGGTCTCGTTCATTCCAGATCGGTGATCTCGTCCTACGACGAGCTGATGCACTAAAGCACACAGGAAAGTTAGAGGCCAATTGGGAAGGACCATACATGGTCACAAAATGTTTGGCTGGTGGGGGATACGAGCTGGCAGACGTAGAGGGAAAACCGTTGCCGCGAGCTTGGAACATAATACACCTGAAGCGCTTCTTCGCGTAAAAAAAAAAAAAAAAAAAAAAAAAAAGAGAGAGAAAGACAGAAGCAGTTAGCTCGCATAAATCAAGAAATGACATACCTTGTACAGGCAAAAAACCATCAATAAACATCCATTTTCCGATCTGGGCCAGGCCCCGTGGTTTTTTCTCTCCTCATTTGGAGGGTTTCCACGTTAAAAAATCCTTGTGTTATTTATTTAAGTTTTACTGTGGCGTTAAATCGCGTGTTTTACTGTGGCGTTAACTCGCGTGTTTCATTGTGGCGTTAACTCGCGTGTTTCATTGTGGCGTTAAATCGCGTGTTTTACTGTGGCGTTAACTCGCGTGTTTCATTGTAGCGTTAACTCGCGCGTTTCATTGTGGCGTTAACTCGCGTGTTTCATTGTGGCGTTAAATCGCGTGTTTTACTGTGGCGTTAACTCGCGTGTTTCATTGTGGCGTTAACTCGCGTGTTTCATTGTGGCGTTAACTCGCGTGTTTCATTGTGGCGTTAAATCGCGTGTTTCATTGTGGCGTTAACTCGCGCGTTTCATTGTGGCGTTAACTCGCGTGTTTCATTGTGGCGTTAACTCGCGTGTTTCATTGTGGCGTTAAATCGCGTGTTTTACTGTGGCGTTAAATCGCGTGTTTCATTGTGGCGTTAACTCGCGTGTTTCATTGTGGCGTTAACTCGCGTGTTTCATTGTGGCGTTAAATCGCGTGTTTTACTGTGGCGTTAAATCGCGTGTTTCATTGTGGCGTTAACTCGCGTGTTTCGTTGTGGCGTTAAATCGCGTGTTTCATTGTGGCGTTAACTCGCGTGTTTTATTGTGGCGTTAAGTCGCGTGTTTTATTGTGGCGTTAAATCGCGTGTTTCATGGTAGCGTTAAATCGCGTGTTTCATTGTGGTGTTAACTCGCGTGTTTCATTGTGGCGTTAACTCGCGTGTTTTACCGAGGAGAGTTAAAACTAGAATGAAAGCAAAATATTGCACTAAAATCAAAGAGGCTTGCCAAAATCAGGGTAAGTCCCGGGTTGATGAAATCATGGGATAAACATCGATACGAATCTAAGAAATCATCGGTTCAATTCGAATGCAAGAAAAAGTTGCTAAGTCTAAAGAATTACTCTTGAATGCACAAAAATCAGAATATCATAAACTCAAGGTAAGTACGAAAAGCAATACTTAAACAAACGAACTCCCGATATATCGATATAAGGGAAGCGGAGAAAAATTGTTCAAACACATACAAAAGAGAAAAAAAAAAGAATACAAGTACATAGTACATTAATGGGAAACAGCTAAAATCGGCTAAGTATTTTTTGGCGACTCCACCCCGGCTTCGCCTTGATCTCCGACAGATGGGAGAGGAGAGGAGGTAAGGTCCGACGGTGCCTTGTTGAGATTCGCCATTGCATCGATAGTCTCAACATCCCCAACCAAATCGGTGATGATCACCGAAGAGCTTCCTTGGCGAGAGAAGTCTACAACAAGCTCCCGATGCACCTCCCTCCACCACTCTAAGTCAGGGTCTTCATTCACGTCGCCTTCGAAACCCGGGATCACGTCATCCGGCAAGTCCTCGGCAAGATCGTTCTCGACCAACGGGAACTCGATGCCAGCACCGTTTAATCGCTTCCGAACAGCCTTCACCGCTTCCGAGAAAAAGAAGCGAGCTAGGCCGGACGCTTGTCGGGTAAATGTTGTCGAACGCCAGAGCCGGTCGAAAAAACGACCGACGAACGCCTCCATGAAGCGCAGACCCTCGGAGGAACCCGGGAACAGCCTGTGGCCCTCCTTCACTCCCTCGGTGAAGTTAGAAGATGCCTGCTTCCCAGCCGCAAATAGCTCGTTAGAAAGCCCTTTAGTTTTTTCCTCTAAGCTCGCATTGTGAGATACTAAAGAGTCTTTCTCTGCTTGTAGAATCTTCTCCCTCTCTTGCAGCCTCCTCACCTCGGCAAACAATCCCTCCTTCGCCGACTCGGACACCGCCAGACTCTCCTTCAGACCTCGGACCTCTTTTCGGAGCTGGCCGACCTCCTTCTTTTGATTATCGTATGCCTCACGAGAGACGTCATCCCACCCCAAAGGGCCCGAGAAGGCGATCGCAAATTGCTACACATACAGGGGACTTAAGTAAAACCAATTGTGGCTAAGAAACGTAAAAGCTAATTCATGTGTGCGAGGTAAAACAAACCTGCGTTATGTTATGAAGAAGCAACTCGAGCCGATCACCCTTGCTCATTTGCCCGAAGTGAGCAACGTCTCGGGGAAACGCCATAGCTCGGCAAGCGGCAATGGCGTTCTCTGCGTTCTGGCAGAGATGAAGTGCAAAGTTAGGAGGCAAAGATGACCCAGCTTGCCCCGAAGCTGACCCGGTCTGCCCAGGAGTCGACCCGATCAACCCAAGGGCTAGATCAGTCCTTCTCTTTTTCGTGGTAGGCTCTTTTTCCACCTGTTCTTCGGCCGAGGAAGGTGGCGGGGAAGGGACTGCAACTATGGCCGAAGATCGACGAGGAAGCTCGGGATCCTCAACACGTAGGCCACCTCGGGGACGCGAAGCCCCAACACTCTTTTTAGAAGGCCTTTGCCTTAAAGCCCCTTCTTCGAGGGATTGCTTCTCGGATTCAGCGGCCACAGGGCGCTGAAATTCGGACGCCTGAAACTCCGGCTCCGATTCGGATGGGCGAGTCGCCGG
This sequence comes from Erythranthe guttata, assembly GCF_000504015.1. The sequence continues at coordinate 227,092 of NW_012193112.1, forward strand.
CTTGTCACCTCGGAACATCCTCTTCATCCTTAAGTCTGTTCGTTGGATTAAGGAAAATATGGTGAGCAAGCGGACAATATATCGACAAGCATAAGGTACAGTCAAATAAAGAGCGACAGCCCGAAATGAGTGACGAGCTGATACAGAAAATTAATATCATGTTTAAACCCACCTAAATCCTCTTGAGTTAGGGGATGAGTGCCGTTGTCATGAAATAAGAAATGGCGAAGTATCGGTGGAAAGCTTGTAAGAGTCTCGGGCATACCATAACTTGGTTGAAAATGAACAATCATTTTCAAAAGCCACTCGTCAATCGCCAAGGGTTTTCCCCTCCGTTTATCGGGTAAGGTTGCGAACCAAGGACATAGGTAAGGGGTATCAGTGGGGTTTTTCGCAAAAAAGTAGTGACCCTGCCACCCATCAGTCTTATTGGGCGGCATCAATATTTTGAAACCCGGGCGAGCCGAGATAGAGACGTGGAAGGGACTGGAATTTTTTAAGACCATCACACTCCGAAATCGAGCTGGAGTAGGGGTCACGCCCGACCAGGCGCAAAGCATGCGGAACCCAGTCATGACGACTATAGCATGGGGATGAAACTGGTTGAGAGATACGTTGCACAATTGTGCAATCTCGGAAAACCAGGACGAGATGGGAAAAGAAAGACCAAAATAGAACTGTTCCGAGAACCAGGTGCTGAAACCTGGGGGTGGGTTTAAGGGACGCTGATCTCGAGAGGGTAACACTAGTTCGATGTCAGTAGGAAGACCTATATCACGAACTAAATTGTCTAAGTCTACCTCGCTTAAAGTATTGGGCCCCCACTGGTCGTCTAAATCACGCCCCCCAGACAATGAAGGGGAGCCACTCCTCGCAGAAGACAGAGCGTCGTCTCTCCCCTTTTTCTTAGATTTTTTCAGTAATTTACCCGAAGGGGAAAAGAAGGGCCCTTCCTCCGAAGAAGAAGAGAGAGTGAGGGTAGGGTATTCATCCCCCTCTCTGGAAGGCACTCTCTGACCAAAAGGGTCGGGGGAATTGGAAGACATAGGTTAAGGACAATAAAAAGCAGGGTAAAAATGGAGTACCTTTGCCGAAGAAGAAAACGAGCACGGGATGGAAAGAACTTGGTTCTCGGAAAAGCAAAGTCGACGGAGGTAAACAAAGACAAGGAGAGCACAGAAGTGAAGAAGAGGAAAAAATTTTGAAAATTCGTAGAAGTCAGATATTTATAGGAGAAAGAAAGAAGAAGAATTCGATCGTGACCGTCTATTCGAACGGGCGAGATTCAAAGTAGATCGCCTCGAATCCGGCGCAAGAGGTGTCGATTGGAATCCCTCAGTAATGACCTAGGGAAGAGGGAAAATCAATCATAACCGTCTATTCGGGCGGGCGGGATTTAATATAGGGCGTCTTGAATCCGGCGCATAAAGCACTGATTTGAAAGCTCCCCATGATGACTTAGGGGACTCGAATCGACCACGCAGAATGTCAGAGTCATTAAAGGGAAGGAAAAAGTGAAAAGATCGCGTACATCGGACCGATACGAACTAAGGTCCAAACCTACACCTCGTACTCCGTACTTATAAAACGAGGTAAGGAAAAACCGACTCGTCTTATAAATAAGGAGTAGGGGGGAGTAGTTGATACGGGTCATTATGACGAGATGAGCACAATGCAAGCTCAGGAAAGATAAGTTATTATAAGGCCCGATGCCAGATGGCGACTTTCGGATAACGAGCTGGCAGAGCCATAACTCGGACCCCGACATAACCATGGCCCAAAACAGGCCCATTAAGAGAAGGCCCAAATACTTGACTTGAGGGGGGAGAAAACCCTAAAAAGGAAACCTTGGGAACCAAGGTTTCCTCATCTATAAATAGAAGGATCTTCAAACACACGCACACACAAGAATATACGTTAATTACTATTACATTGCATACACATTTTTCCCTCTATTCCGATCACTGACTTGATCGTCGGAGCTTTCCCGCCGGAAACTCCTCCCGGCGTTGCAGGCGTTCTCACCGGAGTACTGACCAAGTTGCCTTAAGGAAGAAGGAAGCCCCACGGACTAAATCATAGTCTAATCTAATTTTATATTTTTGATTTTGTTTTAATGTTTTATAATAGTGACAATTCAACAAACCAAGAAGAAAGAAGTGATGAGATTGAAATATAGATGTCTTTTATTTTATCTAAAAAGAAGAAAAAGAATTTGTCGCCACCAATATCGGCAAAACCACTCTTAGAGTCCTTCGGTCTCCCATCACACTAATAATAATAATAATAATATATCTTCTTCACCTTATCCTATACGTACACGGCCTCTGTATGTATATATCTCTGCCTTACCCTTTTATATAGGACTACTGCACTTATCATACCTCTGTTAAAAAACAAATTCAATTATCAAAACCCTCAAAACCAGCATCGATTATCCACTTTTGAAAATCAATCAACAGCATCGAAGTGATTGTTGAATGGACTGTTGCCTTTCGTACGCCAAATCCAGCTTCACAACTCTCCCCGCCGCGGCCGTCTTCCGCCGTCCGATCACTTTTTGTGCGCGGCGGAGGCCGTCGTCTGTGGTGGCTAGTTCCAGGAGTGCCAGCAGGTGCGAGTTCAGCGGCTTGAGCGCGCCGCTGGTGCCGACGACGCCGGCTGGGAGGTTCCTGACCGGTGTGTTGCTGGACAATCCCGGCAACTTTCAGATCACCGCTATGGAGGAGCTGCGGCGACTGGCGGCGGAGAGGGATGTAGTAGCGGCGCGTTTGCAGCTCAGCCTCGGCTCCGACGAAGCTTGCCTTCATAGGTTTGTTGATCTCTCCGTCTCTAATCTTAATTATGCCAATTTGTTACTCAATTACATATGCTTAAAACTATTTAATTGCTTGTGTATGTACTATGTATGTATGTATGCTCTCTGATTTGAGCATTGAATTATTTACCTAATCATATGATGCATATGATAATTAGGTAAAAATTGGATCTCAGTCCTCAGAATGTTTTATTTTTTTATTTTTTGATGCACGCGTTATAGGACGAGGGCCGAGAACTCGTCGAGAAAAACGGCATCGAGAAAAAACCGTGGTAATGTTGGTTTAATCTGCACAAAAGACTCGATTGTCATTGTACTATTTACTGACATAAGAAACCAATGACAGGAGAATTGCGGAGCTAAAACAGAACGAACGCCAAAATGAAGTCGAAGATATTATGTATATGATGATACTGCACAAGTTTTCCGAGATGAGAGTTCATTTGGTTCCGAAGCTATCCAAATGCGTCTACAAAGGCAGGTTCGAGATTTGGCCTTCGAAGGAATGGGAGCTCGAATCTATTCATAGCTTCGAAGTTCTACAAATGGTGAGGGAGCATTTGAGCGCTGTCATCGGATGCAAGGGTAACGCTAACGTCACCGACACTTGGGTCACAACCAAGATACAAAGGCTTCGCCTCTGCCGATTATACGCTGCTTCTATCTTGTACGGATACTTTCTGAAGTCCGCTTCTTTGAGACATTTCCTCGAACGGATCTTAAACACGAGCACTTCCAACTTCAGTATTGGTGGTCAAGGTCAAAGTCAACTTCCGGTTTCGGAGATTTTTTCTGTAGAATCGAATGTCATTGGCTGTGTGGGCCAAATATCGCAGGAGAATTTGGGATTTTACGTGATGGGATTCGACCAGGAGATGATTCAGATGTGTGCAAAACCGAAGTCTATTGAGGCGATGAATCTTATCGAGAGACATAGCTGTGCTCTGTTTGGGGATGAGGTGACAACCGATGATGTTATTACAACCTCGTTTGCCAGTCTGAAGAGGTTTCTGTTGGAAGCTGTTGATTTCGGTTCTTTCTTGTGGGAATCGGAGAATTCTGTGAGTGATGTGTATATGCTCGACGAGAACTGAATTAAATGGGCTCGTTTTCTTTTTTTTTTTTTTCATTTAATTTATAAATAATAGGCGTATACTTTTGTATAGATGAACTATTTCTTGCTTGCATCTAGCAAAATGTGGATATGTGTATAGTGTGTGCATATATACTCTTTTTACATATTAATGTACATATAAGAAGTGATTTGGTAAAGAAAATGTTCTTCTTTAAATATTCTAGGATGTGGGGGTGGCATATATTTTCTTAGGCATGCGATAACCACCCATAATAACGGCATGATCTCGCCAATAAGGTTCGAGCTCGACTGGTTTGAACTGATCCACCTGCAGCCTCTTCACTTGCACATCAAACACAAGCTCGGCAGGTATTGTCGAGTCTATGCTATTTGCCTGGTAAATTAAAAATTTGGAATACGAACAACACATCATCAAGAAGCTCAGCATTTTTTGTGGGTATAAAAAATAAAGGGTAAATTCCACTTTACCCATTGTACTTTAGCTGGATATCACTTTGCAACCCCTCCCAGTTTAAATAATACTTTAGCTGGATATCACTTTGCAACCCCTCCCAGTTTAAATAATTATTAATAAAATAAAATTGTGACTGGGGTCGTGGACTATTTTTCTACGCTGTCTTGATTTTTTTATTTTTTGTTGTTTTTTAATTTTTTATTTTTTCAATTTTTTTTAATAATTATTTAAAGTGGAGGGGCGACATTTTACGCACACACTTCACACACGGAGAGAGAGAGAAGAGGAGAGAGATAGTTAGCTGCTGTCTGCTGATGGTCAGTGGTCCCTTCATTGTTAAATGACCTAAATACCCCCACTGTGCACAAAAGCCAAAAAGCGCCTAGTTAGGCGTACGTTAATTCCAAATGAAATACCCCATGAAAAGAATTGTGTTTTTTTTTTTTGGGAAGTGAAAAATTCATTCCATTTCTCGTTCCAAAAAAATCGGAAAATATGTGGAAATTTGAATGGAAAAACTCATTCGTATTCGGAAATTTTAGGATCGAAATAGGCGGAAATCGAAATATTCCAAATTTTAGTCACTTATAATGTAAAATGTATACTTTTATTCACATTATAAGGATAATGTTCGTAATTATATTCCAAAATTGAAATTTGGATCGGAAATTGGAATCTCAAGTATAATCCAATTTCGATCCAAAAAAATTCAGAAAGAAATCAGAATCAAAATTTTAGAATTTGGAATGAAAAATATTGTTCCAAAATACGAATTGAATTGGCAGAAATCAAAAACTCCGTTCTAATTACCACCCCTACTCATACGGCACAAATCACACATCCACGTGGCTACTCTTTTGTACTGCCAATACTATTCATAAGTTGTATTTCATACTAATTACTACGTATAATTTTGAGATGTTATGTTCCTTATATTAGATCTAGTATTGAAAGTGTTAAATTCCAATATTAAATATGATTTCATAACAACCCTAATTTAACTACAATCATATCATAGTTTATGGTATTTCAGGGATAGTATAGAACAATTAATAACCAATCAGTACAGTCTAATGTACAACTCTGCACATAATACATGAAGTTCCTTTTCAAGAAAGGGAAATAATCCTCTACAACGAAGCAAGTTCCTTACGAAGCACCTTCGCATGTCCATTCATCCCACCCATCGTATACGCTTTAATCATCGTCCGATAAGTAACCTTGTCGGGCACACAACCCCTCCTCTTCATCATCTCGATCACCCCCTTCATCTCCACAAAGCACCCCATCATACCATAAACATCAACCAAGCAATTAAAGAACACAACATCAAGCATAACATCAGAATTATCAACATATCTCAAAACCGCTCCAATTTTCTCGATTCTGCCAGCATTCCCATAAGCTCTCACGAGAGAGCAAAGTGTGACGCAATTCGGCTTTATTCTCTCGGATTGCATAAGACGGAACAAAAACTCCATTTGCTTTAAGTCGCCGCCTCTTCCGAAGGCGTCTATGACTATGTTGTAGGTTATTAGTGTCCAAGAGAAGTGGTATTTTTGCATGTATTGCATGACGGAGCTCATTTTTTCGTAGTTTCCCGTTTTGCCGTAGGAATCGAGGAGTATGTTGAATGTTTTGATTGTGGGTTCGATTCCGGATTTTTGGAACTTGTCGTAGCATTTTTCCATCATTTCGATTTGTCCGCTGCCGCCGAAGGCTCTTATAGTGGAGTTCATTGTCCAAACGTCCGGTTGGCATTCACGTTTTCTTAGCATTTGCACGAGCAGTGATTCCATCTCTGAGAATCTATTAGCAAGAAAAGATGAAAAGGGCATTCAATAAAATGCAAAACCAAAAAAATTGAAATGGAAAAAGAAAAAAAGAAGAAAAAAGAAAAGACGATGGGCGACTCTAGATTTCGTTTTTTTGAACTGAGTATGAGAACTTTGAAAAGTACAAGCTTTCGAGAAATTCTATTGTATACATTAGTTACTTTTCTTCAAATTTTGCCCCTTATTAATCAAAAATTATTTCAACACACTAGTTCTCACAAACAAAAGAAGTAGTCCATAATTAGTGGGAAAGGACATTTTAGTCATGTTATATGTTTTTTCCCATGCTTACTCCCTCTGTTTTTTAAAGTGTCGTTTAAGATATATGCATACTGATTAAGAAAGTTGCTAAAAAAAAGTCCTTACCTGACCAAAGTACCCCTTTGTGCTTTTCATCTTTTCTGTCTCATTTCATTAATATCATTAGTGTCGGGGTAAAGTTGGAAAAACATAACTATGTGGTCCGGATTACGGTATTGAAACAGAGGGAACAACACTCGATTCATACTATTCCCACATTTTCCTCGTAAACAAACCGAAATTAAACAAGAAAAGGGTAAAAAAAAGACTTACTTCTTTGCCTTTCCATATTCATCGATGAGAGTGTTGTACGTGATTGTATTAGGCTTGATTCCCTGCACTTCCATGTCAGCAAGTAGAGACTGCACTTTCTCGAATTCATAAAATTGGAGGCACGACTTTATGAGGATCGAGTACGTGAAGACATCAGGTCGACAGTTTGGAATCTTCTTCATTAGTTCGAGAATCGAAAATGCTTTGTCAAGAAATCCACTTCTGCTGTATGCAGACATAAGAGCAGTGTAAGCCTCACGGTCCACAACACAACCTTCATCTACCATTGCCTGAAACAAGGTGTGAGCTTTCTCGGGTTGTTTGCATTTCCCCAGCATGACAATTAGCTTTATATATATACCATAATTCGGCCTGTACCAAAGTTGCTCTCTAAGGAGTTCAAAAACCTGTCACATTATTGTACAAGTATAAGTGTCGATACATAAAGGCAAGGACAAATTCATGAGGTTAATTCTTGAAATTATCGAACGCCAATGTTCTTTTAAAGTGCTACATATTCCCTTCCATTTTCTCCTCATTGAAATTGATCGGCATTTTCTCCGACTTAACAAACCCGAGCGTCCTCTTTCCGCTCGAATTTTCACACCCATTACGAAATTTTTGTCTATATAAATAAAAAACATACAGAATTACGAATTTCCACAACATTCTTATCAATAAACTTGCAAGAATCACGGAAGCGGACTGGATCGTAAATTAATCATTCATTTCAAAATTCCCAGCATCTTATTTCCCCCCCTTTCGAAATTGCCCTAACTTGCAAGCAAACAATGTTCATTCATCCTTTCTGAATGCTAGTTTCTGCAACTAGTCTCCATTACATCACTCAATTCCTGAATTTGAATATCACTATCAAATTGCAGCAATTACTTCAAAGGAAGCTGCCAAAAAAAAACCCTAATTCTCCTAATTTTCTCTAATGCAAAAAAATTCAACCCTAAGTACTCACCAATTTCGATTCTCACAGTAGAGACTAGTTTCCCCTCAATCACCACACACACACACACACACACACACTAATACAGAAATAGAATTCAACAGACCTTGAGAGCAGATTCCCAGCGCAAAGCGGTGATACGTTCGTGAAGGGCTTCGAGAACAGTTCTCGGCAACAGCTTTTTGGAATCCCCCTTCTTCATTTCGATGACGGCTTTCGTGGCTTCTCTCCTCAGTATAATCGAAATCGCCTTTTTAGAAGCTATTTTTCTGTTTGTGTCCTCTTTTCTCTCTCTAACTTCTCTCTCATTAATTCTCACGAGGTCGGCGGGTCTTCTCTCGGTTACAGTGACCGTGTTTCCGTTGTTGTTGCCATTGCCCGGGCCATGTGATTGTCTTGGGTCGGGTCTCGGGTCGTAACGGGTTTGGGTTTGGGACCGGCGGTTGAATGGGCGGGGGAAGGGGTTAGAAGGTCCGGCGAGGGACGCCATGGTTATGGAGCTCTAGGAGTGGTGTTCGTTTGAGGTGGGACTTGGTAAATTGGAAAAGATGGACACGTGTTGATAAATATTTATTTATTGAATATATAAAATATAATAAAACTATCTATTTATATTTATGTAGGCTTTTTGGTAATAAAATAAAATACATTTTCTTTTTGTTCGATTTTATTCGATCTAGTTACATTAATTCGATTTTATTCGATTTAGTTACATTCTCGGCGTATGTAATCGTAAATACAAAAAATAGTCACTAGAGGTGAAAAACTACAAAAACTAAAAAATAGTTACAATTTTTATTTTTTTTTGCCGAAAATGAAAAACTAATTTCAAGTTCTTCCAAAACAAAATTAGAAAAGTGAAAAACTTAGGAATTGAATGACAAAACTTCATCCGTAAATGAAATTTATCGAATCAAGATTGGGAGACGTTGGGAATTTCATTTTCTTTCATTTGCTTATAATATAAAATACATAATACGGTAGATATTATAAGTTTAATATTCCGAACAACAAAATTGAATTTTCAAAAATTAAATTGATTCCGAAATTAAAATCTTATTATATTCCATTTATAAATAAAAAATATATATTGGGCCCTTTTATTTAAAATTTATTGGGCTTTGACTACAATAGATTTCGGCCACATTCTCTTTAGACTTGATGGCCCCAATTAATTGTAGATATGAACTACCCAGCCTTTTATAGATAAGCTATAGATCCGATAAGCTATAAATAACTCATCAATACTATACTATAGACCAAGTCAAATTATTTTTTATTTTATTTTCTCGGCGTGTCGTACTCGAGTTGTTAGATGAAGATATACGAAAGACTGATATACATTTGCAAGCAACTTGTCAAGGAATTTATGTTAAGTTGAACATTACATTTTGAGAGGGATGGAAAAAAATGTAATTATAAAGTCGAGCTACTGGAGATGAGGTAGGCTCGGAACGGGGAGGGGGAAAGAGAGGGGAAACCACCCCTCCCCGTTTGGAAATGCTCTAATAGAGTTGACAAAGAAAAAAGGGTATTCCTAATTTGAATTAAAAATTCAAAATAAAAGAATAGAATATTAATATTAAAATGTATATTAATCAAGTTTTAAATTGAAAAAAAAGACTAGCAACAAAATCTCTTTGACTCACCTACTACTTAATTTCCTAATCAACTTAAATAAAGACAAAATAGTTCAACCAAATGAATTGTTGTTGTTCTTATCCAACTAATACGTCATATTAAATACTAATGACGTCATAAAGATTCCCAGAAGTAGGTGATTGTGTGAGCATATAAATAACATTATTTTTCTCTTGCCATTTCAATTTTCAAGTAGCAAAATCCCGATTTGTATACTAATTAACCACTGTACACACAATCAGCATGGCTACTACGCCGGCGAGGACAGGCCCAATCAGATCATGCCACGTGGTGGCCATCCCTTACCCCGGGAGGGGCCACGTCAACCCCATGATGAACCTCTGCAAGCTACTCGTCAATTCCCATCCCCACCTCCTCATCACTGTCGTCGTCACAGAGGAGTGGCTCGGCTTCATCGGCGCCGACGAGAAGCCGCCGGAAATACGCTTCGCCACCATCCCCAACGTCCTTCCGTCGGAGCTGGACCGAGCCGCCGATATGCCCAGCTTCGTGGGGGCCACGCAGACTAAGATGGGGGAGCCGTTCGAGCTGCTGCTCGACCGGCTCGACAAGCCGGTTGATTTCATCATCGCCGATACTTTCCTGAACTGGGCGGTCGAGCTCGGGAACCGGAGGAATATTCCGGTGGCGTCGCTGTGGCCGATGCCAGCTTCCGTCTTCTCCATATTTTACCATTTTGACCTCCTCCGCCACAACGGCCATTATCCATTCGATCTAGCTGGTGAGTACACCTTCAAATTGAAATTCACATTTATCAAATTAGGTCAAATCGTTCAAAGGCAAATTAGGAAAACTAATAAATTATGATTTAGTATATTTAATTACACGTTTTTATTTAATTGAAAAATCATTCAGTCTATCAAAATTTTGAATGTGGGACATTTAGTATAGAAGAATTTGTTTTGGATCCAAGATTTTTTAATCAGGACTTTTTGGTATTTTTTCCAATAATGTAGAAAGAGGTGACGAACGTGTGGACTACATTCCCGGAATCGAATCGATTCGCTTGGCCGATATTCCGTCAATCGCGCACATGAAAGACCAATGCCTCCTTAGATTGGTCCTCCGAATTTTCCCAAACGTACCCAAAGCCCAATACCTTCTATTCACTTCAATATACGAGCTGGAATCTCGAGTCATCGAAGCTCTAAAGCAAGAATTCACATTCCCAATGTACACTTTCGGCCCCGCAATACCTTACGCCAATCTCGAAACCGCCACCTCATTCTCAACCACCAATAATCAAAACGATCACTACTTCGAATGGCTAAACTCCCAACCCCCAAGCTCCGTGCTGTACGTTGCATTGGGAAGCTTCCTATCTGTTTCGAGTGCCCAAATGGACGAAATCGCCCTTGGATTGTGCGAGAGCGGAGTCAAGTTCTTATGGGTGGCTCGTGGTGAAGCGAAGAGGTTGCAGGAAAGATGCGGAGAAAATGGAATCGTGGTGACTTGGTGTGAGCAATTGAAAGTTTTGAGCCACCCTTCAATCGGTGGATTCTGGACGCACTGCGGGTGGAATTCGACAATGGAGGCTATCTTTTGTGGTGTGCCGCTTATCGCGTTTCCGTTAGTGATGGATCAAACGACTATTCGTAAGCACGTCGTTGAGGATTGGAAGATCGGGTGGGATGCTAAGAAGGGTGTGGGCCCGGGAGAATTGTTGAAGGGCAGGGAAATCTGCGAGCTTGTTAAAAGGTTTATGGATTTGGAGAGTCTGGAGAGGAAGGAGGTTACTAAAACGGCTAAGGAGTTTCGAGAGAAGACTGTTGCAGCGGTTTCGAATGGGGGTTCGTCGAAGACGAACCTCACTTGTTTTCTCAGTGACATTTTGTCATACATTTGAAGAGCAATGTTTTTTTAAAGCATGTTGTGGAAGAAGCTTCACTTGTGAAGATTAATGTTTTAGTGTTGTCGTTTTTCTTGTTTCTTTTTGTGTAATTTTACTTGGAAACTAATAAAAGATGGTAAATTGGGGCTCATTTGATTGGTTAAAGTAGATATAATTAATTAAATAACTATCTTTTATTTGATGTAATGAGTCTAATAACAATTGATATCCTTAGTTCAAAAAATTAAAATTATATCATCAAATATATCACAAAATTGCATAATATTGTCTGGGTAAATCTTTTCCTTGCACCAAAGTCCCAAATGGCCTCGACAAGATCTTGTGGAAAAGAGAGTGGTCAAGTTAGAGATGCTAATTTTGACTAATTGAGCTCTAGTTGACTTTTAAAGCATGTCCATATTTCTTCACCCTTGAATTTGTGTTTTTTGGATTTTATAGCGGGTCTTTCTTACACCAATATTTTATTATAGGAATAATAAAATACAAATGCGGGCAGGTAAACTTGCACTCTTCTAGAATAATTTGTAAATTCTATGTCAGAGATGTAAATCACACTAATATAATTATGTATGACAAAATCGACCCGAAAACTATTAATAAGGTGATTTATTCAATTTGAAATAAGCAATTCGTCTCCTAATTTGAAAATATTGGATGATACGAGTTAGATAGCCGTTTTTTTTTACTTAACTAGTCCAATTTAATTATATAATTACAAAATTAGTAAAAAGTAATTAGTGATTAAAGTATTTGAAAGAAAAGTCCAAGTAACTTTCTCACTCATCACTCCCCTATAAATTTTCACCCTCCTCAAAAAATAAATCTACCACCACCACCAAATTTCCTCATGGCTCCGCCGGAGAACAAACCAACGCCGCCCCGCCACGTGGTGGCTATGCCGTACCCCGGCCGCGGCCACATCAACCCCATGCTCAACCTCTGCAAAGCTGTGGCCGAAAGAAGCGGCGGCAGCATACACATCACCATCGTCCTCACGGAGGAATGGGTCGGACTCATCGGCGGCATGACCAAGCCGCCGAACATCAGCTTCGCCGCCATACCCAACGTCGTCCCGTCGGAGAGCGTCCGCGCCGACGATGTGAACGGCTTCGCCATGGCCGTTCAGAGCAAGATGGGGGAGCCGTTCGAGCGGCTTCTGGACGAGCTGCATTCCCCGCCGCCGGATTTCATCGTGGCCGACGCCTTCTTGCCCTGGGCCGGCGAGGCGGCCGGGAGGAGGAATATTCCGGTGGCTTACTTGTGGACCATGTCGGCTGCGGTGTACACGATGCTTATCCATTCCCAACTTCTAGCTCAAAACGGCCACTTCCCCGTTGATTTGTCAGGTTATTAATTAAAATTAGTTTAACTAGTTAATTAATCTCTAATTAGGAGGTTTAAGGTGGTGTTTGCAATTGATTATTTAAAAGCAGAAGTTAGTGATTATGAGTTAAATCGGTTTTAAGTGCTTACTACTCAAAGTTGGGGGTGTTTGCAAATATTCCGAAAAATAAACTTAAATAGAAAAAAACAGGGTTAGAGATGCTTTAAAAAAAATAGCTTAAAACAGATTATTTTAAGAGAAGCAAAAACAAAAATTAATTTTGCAAACACGTGAAAACAGATTATGAGCAAAAAAAATTCATAATCACTTTCAAAAAACTTTTGCAAACACCAACCTAAGAGATGTGCTACTTCCACCACCAAATTATCTCAATCTACCATCAAAGATTATAAAATATCATAAATAACCCTCAAATTTATAATCCACCACCCTTCTTTATATTCACTTAATCCTCATATGTTCTACGTTATTTCTATTTTATTATTTTTTTAATTTTTTTAAATTTTTTTTATTATGTTTTTATTAATTTTTACAATGAAATATTTATTACAAGATATTTAAACTTTTATATCAGATGACCATCAGATTATGTAATTTTTTGTTAAAGAAACTAAAATATATTAAGCCAAATCGGCGAAGAAGTTCATGACCTTCCATACAAGCAATCTTAATTTATTTATAAAAAAACGTCAATTCTCGCTCTTTTTGACCTTCGAAAATGTTTTTCTATGATGAAAGTATTATTCACTTAAGCTGGAGAGGGCGAGATTTCCAGTGAAAAATGTGGGATTTTTTTTATAAATATTTTAATTAGTTTAGTGGTAGATGCATGGTTTATAAATTTGTAAAAAATATAGGTGAAGAAGAAGAAAGGGGTAAAATTGGAAATATATTTAATTTAGTGGCGAAATAAGATATTTTGAGGGTGAAAATAGCACATCTCAGTTTAATTAGTGCTAATCTTGTTTTTTTTCTTATGGTGATTCTCAGTTAATGGTGATGGTATAGTAGACTACCTACCAGGCCTCTCTCCAATTCGTGCAGCAGATCTGCCATTAGTCTTGAGAGACAAAGAAATCATCACAATGCTTGACAAAGCTCTCCCCCACCACACCGAATATTCGAAACATCTCGTCTTCAGTTCCATCCACCACCTCGAATCCAAAGTCTTCGAAGCTCTCAATCAAGAATCTCCATTCTCGATCTTCAACATCGGCCCCACAACCTCGTATCAGACACTCAAGAACATCCTCAACAACAATAACCAAACTCCCGACGACGAGACAAACAATGTTAACAGCTACCTTGAATGGTTAAACGACCAGCCACCAAGATCGGTTCTTTACGTCTCGTTAGGCAGCTTCTTGACCGTTTCGAGTGCCCAATTGGACGAAATCGCTAGCGGCCTCTGCGGTAGCGGTGTTAGGTTCTTGTGGGTGGCTCGCCGGGAAACACAGCGGCTGCAGAAGATTTGTGGCGGTGGAGGGGGGAAGGGGGTGGTGGTGGAGTGGTGTGATCAGCTGAGGGTTCTCAGCCACCCTGCTGTTGGCGGTTTCTGGTCGCATTGTGGGTGGAGTTCGACGAAGGAGGCAGTGATGGCGGGGGTGGCGGTGTTGGCTTCTCCGATCATTATGGATCAATTGCCTAATGCCAAGGCTGTTGTTGAGGATTGGAAGATTGGGTGGAGGGTTATCGAGAGGGAGTTCGACGAAGAGAATTTGGTTAAGCGAGACGAAATTTCTGAACTCGTGCAGAGGTTTATGGACTTAGATTGTCCTGAAAGAGCAGAGCTTACTAAAAATGTCGAAAATTTGAAGAAGGCTTGTGAAAGTGAATTCGAGAGTGGGGGTTCTTTCGAGACCAATCTTGATGGATTTGTTGAATTGATCCTGTCTTGAAGCAGTTTGAAATGGTGTCCTAATTTATTATGTTCTTGTTTGTGATTTCGGTGTTCATATTAATGCGAATAAATGATAATAAAGAATCAAGAACCAAAGATTTGGAAATGGTATTGTAAATAGTGAAAAGAAGATTGCATTGCATTGAAAAATCAGATACAAGATACAGGTTTCGGAAGATAGATCTATATACCAAACAATCGATTCTCGAAAGATTATTTGCCACCACGAAAAAATAAAGACAACCTCAAAACTCACAAACCGAAATCTGATATATCAATAGAACAACACCCCTCAATCTAACCTATAATTAAATCATCCACAATTATTTTTTCTTGTTAACTTTATCACCTCCGGCGTTTTTTTTCCCATCAACCACAGCTTGTGCTGCTTTTTTCGCAGTTTTTTCTTGCAGCGCCTTTGCATCCCTACACACACAAACAACATATGAAAAACTGCACACATTGCGTAACAATATTAAACACAAGCATACATTACACATAAGATGGGATAAGAAACCTCTCTCGTCTCTGTTCGGGGGTCAATCCATCGTCTCTTGGATTACGGGGCTTGGTGCCGGATCTGGCTTGAGCCCTTTCTCGGTCACGATCTCTTTGATTACCACGTTAGCTTAGGTCAAGGAAATCAAATCAAATGCTAAAAAGATTATACCTCTGCATTCATTAGCTTCAATTCAAATCAGAAGGAAAGCCAAATTAGGGCTTCCTGTTTCAAAGACTTGATCTTTTTATCTTTTTCTACAGAAAAAAGCAGAAAACTCCAATAACCATAAGCTAAAACTAAAAAAATCAAATAATTTAACCCCAAATTAATTTACAAGCAACGGTCAATTAGAAATCCACAAAAAGGAAAAGGTGATGTAAAATCAGAGAAGAGAAACATATCAGAAGGATATGAGACATTCTCGATTCCTCGAACAGCCAAACAAAGATCTAACAGCGATTAGCTCGCTCTACACAAATGAACCCTGCCCACCACAAACCACCCAACGAATCAATGAGAATTGGATTACGAAAAAAAAATTTAAAAATCTAAAATTTAAACAAAAGCAGCGATCGAACATTCTTCATAGAAAAATTAAAAGCAAGGAAGAAGAAGAAAACCTTGTGAGGCTGTATGGCGTAGATTGGGGAAAAAAGACGGAGGCAGAAGCTAATTGAGCGTCGATTGACGAGAATTGAAAATTTAGGGCTTGGGGCTGACAAAAATTGGGAGAGATTGGGGTTATTTATAGTGATTTCTACGCGTTATGAACCAGTTGTTCCATGTGGATGCAGAAGGATCCAGAAGCCAATAATAACTCTTGGTCAATTTTTATTTTTATTTTATTCTATCTATTATTATTATCTCGTGGTCCCTAACTACAAAATAGGGCAAATTACGGTCAACCCCCTGAGGTATGACGAAATTACGAAAAATCCATCTTGTTTGGGTAATTACAATCATCCCATTCTTTTAAATATTTTTACATAAAATTTATATAATTCAGTTATTTACCGAAGCAAATCGTATATTCAATAGGGTAAATGGTATGAAATTTTGGTTTGGTTTTACCGATTTAACATTCCTAAATTTATCTCTGAAGGGGTTTTTTCGTAAGATAATATATAGTTAATGGGTGGCTGTAATTACCCAAACAAAAGGAGGATTTTCGTAATTTGACCATAACCATTAACAGGGGTGGCCGTAATTTACCCTATAAAATATGAAGTACGATTTGCTTAGGATTCTAAATGCGAACTGAAATATTAAATGTCATTTCAATTTTGTTTTGACTTCCGGTTTTGACCGTAATTTACCTTAAATAAAAAATACATTTTCGTAATTTAACCTTACATTTTGATCTATAATTTTTCTTTTAATATTCGATAAAGTGTAGAAGATGTGGTATCAGATAAATCGTATATCCTTAAATTGAATTAATCTGATTTATAAAAGCAATTTCATCATGTATTTGTAAAATTAAGAAATAATTTAGCAAAATATAATATTTTCTTCATGTCAAAATTCAAAATAAATTGCTATTTTGATAAAATCGGGATAATTGTATAATATCCTACAAAATAACAAATAAACTATAATATAAAAAAAATGATTTTTCATTGACATGTCTATTGGGTAATCGAAATTCGTCTGGGCTTATTGTGTTAAAAAAGGCCTAAAAATATTTAATTATATGGATATTTGGGCTACTGAGCTGAAGCCCAGTTTTCACAGGGCCCAAAGTGCATTACGAATTAATTATTATTTAATATTTATTACACTCGATTTTAAAACAATTCCCGCCATTACGTACATAATTCCATCTATCTCCATTATTTTATTTTATTTTAATAAATAAATAAATAATGGTCATAGGTTTTATTAAATGAGTGGTGGAATATGCCTAAACCTGCCAGCTCAACGATTTCTGTGTGGGTGTTAAGGGTGGTTCAACTTGCAACCAAACAACTCCTAGATGTGCCTCACATTAACAAAAATCCAAAATTACTATAATCTTTTAATATTTAATAATAAATATATTATATATTAATAACTATTTAATATTTGATCAACTACTCCTAAACAAAATTTTAAACTGTCTTAACAATAATGATCATTTTAATTGGTTCATGTAAAATTATAATTATTAATTATTAAAAATAATTATTAATTAAAGAAGAAAGTCAAAGTATGTAACCAATCATAGGCATTAGGCACACAAATTTCACCAAAAGAAAAAGAAAAGACTAAAATATTGAAACTAGAGAGAGAAAGAAAGAGAGAAAGAGAGAGAGAAGAGAAGAGGAAAAGAAAGACCTTTTCAGCTTCATAATTTATATCATAATATATATCTTATCTCTCTACTCACCACTCTGTTCCTTTCCTTTGTTTTTCTTTTTTCTTCAATTATTTTCATTATTTACGAATCTCTGTTCTTCATTTTTGTCTCTCTCTCTCTCTCTCTACTTTCTCTCTCATTTCTTCATTATTGGAAGTGAATCAATTCAACTGCGCATGCAAAAGCTGTTGCCAAATTTCAGATCTGTCTCTGCGTTTCGATATTTCCTCCACGAAAGGTATCTACAGTTTGAGTAGGGTTTATTTTCCTTTTTCATTTGTTCTACTATAAAATTATCTCAGATCTGAGCTTTGGTATTAGCAGTTTTTTAATGGCCGAAATCGTTTTTTTATTAGATGTTGTTCGAATTTCGAGAAATCTTATCACGTTTGCCCATGAATCATGAATGAAGCTTCTCTTCATTTTTTTTTAATATTATCTGAATTTTTCACTCTCTTTTGGCAGAGAATTAATCAATTAAATTAAGTTGTTACCGTACCGGCGAATGGAAATCGTCGGCCGCGGCGGCGGGGAGAATCTGGACTCGCAAAACCTCCGAGATTTTCTCAGAATCAAGGAGGAAGGGAATCAGAGCACCTCCTCCGGTAGCGGCGGAGGTCTAACGTTATTCGCCGTCCTCAGCGACAAAAGACCACCGCCGCCGCTCGACGAACCGATGCAGCGCGTCAACTCGAATCGGACTTTGCTAGACATCATCCGTGAGGACCAAACCTCCGGACTCGGCGTCGGTGGCCGGAAAGACGCCAGAAGGAGCTGGCGGCACTTGAAGGACAAGATCCGCCTCCGCCGCAGGGGAAGCGACGACGTATGGTCCTCCTCCACCGTCCCCATCCCGTCGTCCGACGTTCCCCTCAACAACAACCGCCGCATGCTGATGATGGCTCGCCGTCCCTCAACCCGATTCAACTCAAACCTCGACTCGGCCGAGTCAACCCAGGCGAGTTTGCGCACGAATTACCGGTCCGCGAGCGGTAGATACGAGCACTTGAGTTCATCGCCGAGGAGGCGGTTGATTGTCGAAGAAGAGGAAGAACACGGCGGCGACACCGTGGACGATGCGGCGGTGGTGGGCGGCGATGCGGCGGAGCAGCCGGTGAGAATGTCGTTGATGGCCTTATTGGAGGAGACCGATAGACAAATGGGACTGGAACGGTCGTCGTTCGTAGTGGTTGAGGATGACGACGAGGTGGATGAGGAGGATAGCGGCGGCGGAAGCAGCGCCGCCGCGAACGGCGGCGTAGGGTCCAACAATTGTTGCGTGTGCATGGTGAGACATAAGGGGGCGGCGTTTATCCCCTGCGGGCATACGTTCTGCAGGCTGTGCTCCCGGGAGCTGTGGGTACAAAGAAAGCATTGCCCACTCTGCAATAATTACATCTTGGAAATTCTTGATATCTTCTAATTCATCAATTTTAATTGCCCTGAAAAATCTTTTTCTTAAACAAAATTACTGCGTTTTAATTTTGGTGGGTTTTTAATGGTAAATAAGATATTTTATTATTTAGAAAATTTGAATATTTAAGAAAAAAAAAAAAAAAGAACTCCATTCCCCCTAAGTCTGGGCTTAATATTGGGTCACCGACGCAATTTACTGGACACATTTGAAATCAATTGGGGCTTGGAAAAGTTTTTATTTATTTATTTACTATAAAGTTTAATTGAATGGTATGGCAATGTGGTTTTGCTACAAGGAAATATTATTATCGAAGTTTTGCTTGATATATTTTCTATAATTAAAAGTATACATCAAACGGCAGTTTCATGAAATTGAGTAATTATTAACCATTGATATGCATATACTTACTGCACAGATACATCAATGTTTATGTGTGCTTAGCTTTTTACCATATGAATGGTTAAAGATCACTTGGTGTAGCATCTCAATGAAAATTAACGAGTTGTCACTCGAGCGCCTAGATATGCGACTGGAATCTTGTGACTATGTGAAATCACGACTCATCCAAGACTTGTGAATGGATCAACTAAGTACACACTTCTACTGGTTGTGCACGACTAGCTCCACTTCTAAACGCCGCTCTTGCGCAATTTCCTACAAATTTGACGAGACATATAGATCGTATCGGAGAAACCGTGCACGACTAGCTCGACTTCTAAAATACTGGTACAAGGAGTAAGTACATCACATATTCATATTACTACTATTGCTACACCAACTAACTATTGTGTCTTTTATTGCTAGTGAAGGTGACATCTATCCCTACCATCTATTTGAAAATGTGAATGTAATAAATTATACTTCCTCAAAATATTAAAAGTGAGAGAATGAATATGAGACTTTACATTATTAGTTGAAAACTGAAATTATTAACAAGTGTGTGTGTGTGTGTGTGTGTGTGTGTGTAATGTAATCAATGCAAGTTGGTATTTTTGCACACTTATTAGATGAAATGAAAAAGTGGCTGGCGAAAGTGACTTTGCCTAAACGCATGTAACTAATTGAGGAGAAAAAAACAGCCCCAATGAGACAAATTTATGTCAATAAGTCCGAAAATGTGAATGAATAATTTGCTCATTCATCATAAATTGTTTTTGATATAAATATCTTCTGGGTATCATCAATTATTGCTTCCTTCGACCAATATTGTTATAATTAATTAATCATGATGGTGAACCACCTTACTCATTATTACTCGGTCATAGTTCATATAATTGAATTCAATTTGTAGTTGGTCCTAGGCAATCAAAAAAATATTAAATAAACACGAAATTATAGTCATTTTAGTTAGTTTTTTTAATACAACTTGAATTAAATTAGATTTGATGTCGTAGGACGACACAATTATGCATTAACGAGTTATGCTTTGAACTTTTAGATGAAACAAAACATCAATCTCGACAGTTCAAGTTGTGTTATAGAAAGTTAACTCAAGGAACTAAGAATCATGTGCTTTGAATTTTGCCAAATTCAAACTAAAAAATGATCAAGTGACATGACAATTAATTGAAACGATATTTTTAGAATTGAAATGACACGTACCATTTATGCAGATGTGCATTAAAGACAGTCATGAATTAACATGTACATCACCATATTAAAAGCCTAATTGTAATTTTATAAAATATTTGGTAAGTATATAAATATCTTTATTTAATTTTCCTCTTTTATTTGTTTGGAAAGATCAAGTACTGTTTTTTTTTTTTTTTTTTTTTTTGAAAATGACGTATTATTAATCTATTATAACTATTATTAATATTAAATCTGGACTCGGCCCGTAAGTGTCCATATGGGCCTTATCCAAAACCCAGATTATTGGGCCATATCAACTTGGGCTGACCCGGCCGATACAAGTAATCGGGTCAATAGGGCCCGGATTCCCGATTGAAATCAGTTTCCTAACCCGGCCGAGCTTTGAATCGAAGCTCCCATGGCGGAAACTAGTGTTTCCACTAAATCCACAGTCAAATCAGCAATTATATAGCCGGAGACTGCGCAAAATCAACAACGGTACCGATCAAATGAGCCGCTTAAAATTCAGTTTTCTGTTGTTCTTAATACTTTTATGGGGCTCTGAATCAACAGCGGAAGAGGAGAAAGAAGCGAACGAAGAGTTCACGGAGGCGTTGCTGTTGAGACCACTGCCCGATCGGAAAGTATTGGCTCATTTCCACTTCCAGAGCAGCGCGCCGCCGACTCAAACCTATGGCCGCCACCATTACATCTTCCCCAAATCCATTTATCAGCTGGTAAAACATTTAGTTTAATCAAGTAATTGTTGGTGGATTGTTTTTTGAAGTTCATTGCGCTGTTTCTATTATTTTCAATTTTCTGATCGAATTGCTTTTGTGTGTGCTCGAATGTCTGATTTCAAAAATTTCATGTAACGATGAACTATTTTAGTTGGCTTAATGAACATTTGATTCAAAGATAATCTGGAATTTTAACCTAGTTTTTTTGCTGCACAATCAGGTTCACAAGTTCCATATTCGGGAGATGGAGCTATCTTTCACACAAGGCCGCTGGAATTACGAGCGTTGGGGAGGGTTCGACCCGATTTCAAGCAGCAACGCAAAGCCTCCCGGAGTAGAATTATGGGCTGATTTCGATGTTCCTCAAAACCAGGTTGACGATTCGTGGAAGAATCTAACTCATGCTCTTTCGGGGCTCTTTTGTGCATCAATCAATTTCTTGGAGCATTCAACTAGTTACTCCGCCACTCAATGGAGTTTTCAGTCATCGTCTTCAGGCAAACTGCGCTACGGGACATTGCCTCGTGAAGCAGTTTGCACTGAGAATCTGACGCCCTGGTTGAAGCTGCTTCCTTGCAGAGATAAAGCAGGGCTTTCTTCACTGATGGACCGACCTTCAATATACAGGGGTTATTATCATTCGCAGAGGCTGCATTTGAAATCAGACGAGTTTGATACATCCAAGATTAGTAGTTCCGGGATAGTGCTTGAACAAACCCTTACTGTTGTTCTTCAACCGAACACTTTTTCCGGAAAAAAATTACAACCGAGTTGGTCGTTGAGTTCGTTATTTGGCAGGAAAGTCACCGGGAAATGCTCTCTTTCTAATTCAAGTAATGTGTATGTCCAATTTCAGCAGAATTTAGTATCTGAGGAGAACGAATCGAGGGAAAAAAGCGAAGCGCAAAAGAATGAGATTCTTATTCATGAGGGCTCTCACAATAACCCTCTATTCGCATTATCGCATCCCCCAAAAAGGGTTATCAAAGAAGTGGAGAACTTTCAGAAAGAGGGATCGATCCTCTATGAATATTCCGTTGAAGATTACGATGAATACGGACCGTTTGAGTTGGGATTAAGGTGGAAGGTGCCTGTAATATGGTCATGTCAGCAGGCCCCATTACATGCTAGCCGATTTTTACTAGGAAGCGGAAACGAGAGAGGTGCGATTGCCATTTCGATGAAATCTACTAGGAGCAACGATATAGAGATAGCTGGTCTTGATGATGAGAAAGCATGTTCATTGAGAGTTGGCATTTTCCAAGTTGTGCCTTGGTATGTGAAGGTCTACTATCATACGTTGGAAGTGTTTTTGGATGGAGAATCTCAAGCCACCATGGATAACATAGAGAAAATACACGTTTCACCTTCTGAAGATAAGGTCTCTCCTGGAGTGATGGAGATCGTCTTGAGATTACCATGTAGCGTTAAAACAGCTGCATTGACTTTGGAGTTTGATAAGGTATGCTCCTTCTATATGCAGTTATTATCTTTAGCTATAAAATCAAATTAGACTTGCGTTTTCTATCCATGGAAATTGTTAGTATTATTCTACCTTAATGCGGTAATTTTTACCTTCTATGACGTAATTTACCTAGTGCAGCTAACTGACGGAATTATTGAAGCAATGCAGTATGAATATGTAGTCTGTAATTCACCTCACTTGTGTGTTTTTACTGCTAAGTTTACGTGCTCGTAACTAATTTCAGCTATTGGACATAGAAATTGTGAGAACTTGTTCCCTAAATGTTGAGTTTAAATAATTCGTTTTTCAAATGATACAAGCATTTTTATCCGCCAACTATTTTTTCCTCATCCCGAAAAGGCTTTTGCTACCCTCAAGAACTGAAAGCACACTGATCCGTAGTAATCGTGGCAAAGTGAACTATAAATGCATAATCTTATCTCTAAATATTTTTCTGGATTGCTGGGCAAGTGATCTTCAAATTGCATTTCATATCGTTCGGACTTATTAAATATTGCGCGTATAGTGTATGTATATCTAATTTTGCTTAAGTTCGGATTTAGTTTCTTTCAGCACTCTTTTCGTGAAATCTTTGAAATTGTTTTTGTAATATTCAGCTGTATACATTTAGCACTTAAATATATATTTTTTTATGCTGCTTCGACAGGGGTTTCTTCATATCGATGAATATCCTCCAGATGCTAATCAGGGATTCGACATTCCATCAGCAGTCGTACACTTTGCTGACTTCGTAGCAAACATGAGTTTCGAAGATAATCTCTCAAAAGAAATTCCCATATTGTCCAAGCTACAGGTATCGAAACGAGTATCCCGCATATCAGGATATATTTTGTTTGTGTTTGTTCAGTTCTCTTCATTGTCTAAACCATTTGCATTTCTTTCTCTCTAGGAAAAAATCCCAGTTCGCTCATACACGGAAGTACTACTCGTACCGTTGACAACACCCGATTTTAGCATGCCTTACAATGTAATAACAATGACATGCACTATTTTTGCTTTATACTTTGGATCACTGCTCAATGCACTACGAAGACGCCGCGGGGAGGAAGAAAGGCTTCTAAAGGGAAAAGGTGAGATACTTCCGTTGTTTCAAATTTTGTTCTCTCTCTGCCCTTTTTGCCCTTGTTGTTTTTTATGTCTGGAAATCTTGTTCGTGCAGGTGCAGAGAAAGGCCCGTTGAGCCTATTGCTATCAAGATTGTCAGCTAAATTGAGAGGAAAACAATGGGAACCACCAAAACCATCATCTTCTTCTTCTAAAAAATCATCCGTAAATTATAAGCTCGTTGCAAAGGTCGTTTTAGTAGCTGGCATTGCTATTGTTTGGCAGTTTTATTATCAATGAGCCACCAAAGAGACCATTTTCCCATGTATGATTATGTATCCTTCAGAATAGTGATTACCTAGGATTAATTAGCTTCTGAATATATATATATGCTTCGTGCTTTGTTTCTTCAGGTATATGTATCATTGAATTACTGATTTTTGCCATATATAAACAGCTGAGTATTCCACAGACAGAGAGAGAGAGAGAGAGAGAGAGATCTAACATATTGCTTTATCTTAATTTCTTTACAGGGGAAGAAACAACCACCTCATCATCACACCTCATTCTTTTCATGTTCTTGCAGTTAAAACTGCACGAATATTGACCGTTTCTCGAGGTACTAACCTCTCTACTACCGAGACCTGAAACGGAAAAAGAAAAAAAAAACGAAAAACCATAAGTGAAAAATTCCTCTAGAATCAACAACATTCTTTAATTATGTCGCAGCTTTACCTAAATCAGCTTCGTCGTATTTTGGTCGCTTAAGCCGACTCTCATCTTCTAACCGCCACTTCCTCTTCAAATCCAAGTCGCTGGAATTGTTACGGCCTGGTGTTCGATTGTGTCAGATCCAAAACACAGCAGAAAAATCCGAAAGACGAATAATGAATTACCTGAACTATTATAACTCCACTTGATGTCTTTGTTCTTGAGGTGTGGCCTCTTCTTCTCTCCACCGTAACTTTGTTCTTCGGTGCTCGAAATCGTAAATCCAGCATCTTCTAGCTCCGACGATCCTGTCGAGTACTTATTAAACGAGAAAAAAATAAAAATAAAAAATGCTCCAAAATATATTGAAATATGATCAAAGACAAGAATAAAAAAAATTAAATGCCACAATATAACACTACAAACATAATAAAGAAAATTCAAGAGACATTATCCAATAACTGATACCCAAATAACAATGAAATTAAATTAAACTGCATAAAAAAAAAAAAAAAAAATAATAATAATAATAATAATAAAAAAAAATCATACTTTTGGAGCCGATTTTGGAAAACTTGCCGTCGACAAGGAGAGCGTCGGAATCGGTGGCGCCGGTGGGCAACCCGCGGGCAGAGAAGAAGCCAATCAGCGACTTCCACGTGACAGTAGAAGCTATGAAATCCGGGCCTCTGCTTATGAAGTGACCGTTGAGCATCAGAGTATTCGGGTCGAGCCCGAATAACCGAGATATCGACCCGAGGTCCAGCTTCTGGTTATCACATGCACTTATTTGAACTATCTTGCGCAGAGATGCGCACCATAGCTTTATCATTCTTCTCTTCCCCTTTTCTCCTTCTCCTTCCATTGCTAACTTCTTTGTCAGAGTGACAGTAAAAACGGTGTCGTTTTGGGATTAATCCTTGCGTATTTATTTCTGCGGAGAGTTATTCTGGTGTTGGGTTTTTGAATTTCTAATGGATTCCAGAAGTATCTAATTATTTATTATTTTTTAATAATAAATTAAAATATATAAACTTTATGAGTAATAAAAAAGAAAAAAAATAATATTAATGACAAAAGATAAATATTTTTCTAAAATTAATTAATTTATTATTGAGGAAAAATGACAATTAATTTGAAAACGAAAATAAAGTCGATGGAATTAACTAAGGTATTTAAAGGTCAGGCATTCAAATTAGGGCAACTGGCAAAAAGGCCCATCACATGGGACTTAAATGCATTTTAGTCCACAAAAAAAACAGTCTATCAATTAAGCCCATCCCCATGTCTTTAGTCTAAAATACCCTCAATAATATAATTCTTAACAATTCCACCCATTATGCTCTAACTTCCTTAATATTACATATTGACCCCGGATTTAAACAAATATATCACATAACCCCCAAAACTTTTTTTTTTCAGAAAATAATTTTTTTTTTGAACTGTTTTTTTTCCGGCCAGATTCCGGCGTTGACTTTTTTTTTTTTTTTTTTTTTTTGTTTTTTTTTTGGAATTGTTTTTTCTTAGAAAAAAAATATTTTAATTAATATTACTGTCTTGACTACTAAATTACTGTCTCAAACAGTAATATTACTGTTTGGGACAGTAATATTATGAATATTATTTATCCGAACAGTAATATTATTAATATTATTGTCTAAGACAGTTAAATTACTGTTGGAGACAGTAATTTAACATCCAAGACAGTAATATTAGATAAAATAATTTTTTTTTAAGGGAAAAAAAAAAAAGTCAATTAACAGTTAAGTTACTGTCTCCGACAGTTAAATAACTGCTGGAGACAGTAATTTAGCAACGAATACAGTAATATTAATTAAAAATATTTTTTTTAAGAATAAAAAAGTCAATTAACAGTTAAGTTACTGTCTCCGACAGTTAAATAACTGCTGGAGACAGTAATTTAGCAACGAATACAGTAATATTAATTAAAAATATTTTTTTTAAGAATAAAAAAGTCAATTAACAGTTAAATTACTGTCTCCGACAGTTAAATAACTGCTGGAGACAGTAATTTAGCAACGAATACAGTAATATTAATTAAAAATATTTTTTTAAAGAATAAAAAAGTCAATTAACAGTTAAATTACTGTCTCCGACAGTTAAATAGCTGCCGGAGACAGTAATTTAGCAGCCAAGACAGTATAATTAATTAAAATATTTTTTTTAAGAAAAAAAAAAAAAAAAAAAAAGTCAACGCCGGAGACCCGGCGGTCAACGGCCGTTGACCGGCCGGAAATTTTTTCAGGAAAACAAAATCTCAAAAAAAAAAA
>NW_012193112.1:253785-265288 GCF_000504015.1 Erythranthe guttata
TCAGAAGTTAGAGCATAATGGGTGGAATTGATACGAATTAGGGTTTAAAATTGGGGTCAAATTGGAAATTCGGGGTTAAAATTGGTTAATTGATGAAATTGGGCTAAATTGGGGTGTAAATCATGAAATTGGAGTTGAATTGGGTTTCAAAGAATTGGGGGTAATTTTGGTATATATAAAAGGATTTTCCTTATTTGCAAATAAGTTTGAATGGGGTGGATTTATTTGAAAGACAAAAAAATTGGATGTCCCTATTTTAATTAAGTGCCCTTGTCATGGGCCTATTTGCCATTACCCCTTCAAATTAATTCAGCAAAAGCAGAGGGAAACCCTAATAGCTTGAGAATCAGGGCAAGGAATCAGCATCTCAATATTGCCATTAATGGCGGACTCTTCTTCTCCAACATTCGTTGCCTTTGCCGATCCTTTTGCCAACCATCTGCCACAAACCATCCTTAATCGTCTATCTATTTCTCGGATTTGCAGAAGATCACACACCGAAAAGTGTGAATCCGAAACAGTACGTTCTAATTTATGTTATTCTGCAGATTCATCAGTTGCATATTTTAATTCGTTTTTTTTTTGTTTGGGCTTGATTTGTTAGAAATGGAAGTATACAAGAGATTGGTAGGTGAGCTTGAAGAAATGGGATTCTCAAAGGCTATAGCCACAAAGGCAATTTGTTCTGGTAAATAAATGTTAATCTGATTTAATCCTTTTACCACATTTCATATGATTATATATAATTATTAATTTATTTTTATTCCATTTATGCGTTGATTGTCTTCTGTTTATGATGTTTACGTATTGTCTTCAAAAGTTCTGCTTGAGTGAAGTTAATCACAATGGATTACGTATCTTTTTCCGTGGCTTCCGGAGCATGTTTTGTTCTTGATGCTAATATATTTTACTTTTGGTATGTGTTTGAATTGCTTTATTCAGGCAATTCAAGTATCGAGGATGCTATAAATTGGCTCGTTGAACATGAGAACGATACGGCTGACAGTGAACCACAAACACCGATGGTAGGTTGTTTTGTCTTCACAGCCGCTAATGTTCCTGTCGTTTGTTATTTACATATGAGCTTCAAATACTGTAGAAAGTGCATTTTATGTTATGTTTTGTGGGGTTATTTACACCTCTGCCACTTATGCAAGAAGCAGGCCGAGGTTCTAGTCAACGTCAATATTGAAGAATCCGATGGCTTTCATATTTCCGAAGACATCAAGTTGAGAGCAAAGGAGCTAAGGTTTGCTTTTATGCTCTTTATTATATCTTTCACCCTCGGTTTTTTTTTAATTAATTATTTTATAACTTCGTAACCCGAAAAGTGATTCTTCGTTTCTAACATTTCCCACATTGAATCCCTCTAATTTCAGGAATCAAGCATGGAAAAGGAAAGCAGAGCTAGAACGGAAACTAGAAAGACAAAGGGAGAAGGTACCGTAGATAATTTCTTCAATTTACGTGTAAGAAAATATTGGTGTTTTTCGTGTAAGAAAATGTTGGTGTTGTACTAATCTTATCCCATGTTGGATTGCTTATGCTTGTTATTGTGAATGAAGATGGTTTCAGGGTCTGCATATTTCAATGTACATAATATCATGCCATTAGATGTTATATTGTTTCTTGCAGGAGAGGATTCGAGCAGGTAAAGAACTGTTAGAAGCAAAGCGAATGGCGGAAGAAAGTGAAAGGAAACGGTTTGTTGAACATTAAAATAGTGTTTGCCGTTTTGTTGCTGTTGCTTTTTATACTTATTCCACTCTTTCATTTTCTTCGACCAAGTCTCAGGTTCCTTTCCCAGAACAAAGCAGAGAAAGATGAAGAGAGACGAGCACGAGAGAATATTCGTCAGAAACTGCAGCAAGATAAGGTACAGTTAATTTATACATGTCGGTTAGAAAAACAAGGCATGTCGAACATTTTTCGTTTTCCTTCTGAACATCGTCATTTTATTCAACTTTGGTAGTTAGAAAGACGGGAGATGCTTGGATTGCCTAGAGAAGCTCCCGTACCTGTAAAAGTAAAACCCGAGACTGCAGAGCCACAAATAACAAAGGTACTAATTTTTGGTATTTTGGTAACTAAAATTTATTTCTCAGGGCCTAAAATAATTTTCCGTACTGTAGAAATTGGAGCCAGTTGACCCTGGTCTATCGCCTGTAAAGCCTGCTGCAGTAAGAGATAATATGAGAGAATGTTTAAGATCCATTAAGCGTCAAAACAAGGTATCTTGCTACAATCTTCGTTGATTATATTACTTCTAAAATACTTAATGAGATGCTCTTTCAAATGAAGAAAAAAACACGTTTTTCGTCATTCTCAGTTAAAAATAAAATCCTCGTTTTCGTTTTCACCTACTATCCTAGCTCATTGCTTCCTTCTGTGTGTTGTGTGTCTGTGTGTATACACGTGTTTTATTTTTCATCGTCTCTGTTATAACATCATAGCATCTGATGTAATTAGGACGACAATGCGAAAGCCATGAGGGCATTCAAGACTCTCTTGATTTACGTGACAAATATATTCAACAATCCCGATAATGACAAGTTAAGGAAGATCCGCATCAGCAACCCGTTATTCCAGGTTCGGTGCCTTTCGATACATTGTCATAAAACACACGGAAATTTCATTTAATTAGTTCTTCATAAGAGCTCTCAAAAGTACCAAAATGAGTCCAAGTCCGAAAAATTCCGGTAATGCCCTTTTCACTTTTTGTCCTATAACGAATTGCTTTCTAACAGGAAAGAGTTGGCAAATTTGAAGGTATCGAGTTTCTTGAGCTCTGTGGGTTTGAGAGAGTCGATGGAGGTAAATTTTTGCTCTTACCGCGAGAAAATGTTGATATTGGCGTACTGAAGTCAGCTGCAATAGAGTTGCATAATGCTTCGACGAATCCTTTCTTTGGACTCTTGTCGGGGTAAAAGTTAGGCTCACACACTACGAGTCGATATGTACATGATCTGAAAGCGTGTTTTCAGGTCTTAAACAACATGCACATGATCTGAAATAGAGTGGAATCTTATTTATAAAATAATGTTTTATAAAGATTATTGATACATAATGGTTACGTTAATGACATTGTGAATAGATTATGGGATAAAATTTATATTTTGTAATAGATGATAAAAATTAATTATATGTTGTGATGGGGGCAAATTTGACACCCTTGGGTCGAACTGGCAAAGATGGGCTTGTTGAGCTAAGACGACCCAATAAACGATGGTTTAACAAAAATGGGTTAGAAGCTCGTCTGTAGAGAACATAATAGTATGAGGTCCACCAGCTGATAGTTCGCACATGGCGAATATTGGCTATGGTGCTATGATTCAAGTCGTTCAAGTCGCATAAGAAGGAACAAAAGTAGTAGGTAACGAGCTGACCGAGAGGCCGTTGGAAAGACGAATTTGAAGAATAATAATTTTATTAAATAATTTATTTATTTTTGCTAGAAAATAAAATAATCATAATTAAATGAGAAAAATCAGTATTTTCTTCCACAATTAAAATTCAATTGACCTTAACTTTCTCTTCATTAATCCCTAATTCCCGTCTCCCTCTTAAAAACATTAAGGTGGTGTTTGCAAATGATTATTTAAAAGCAAAAGTTAGTGATTGTGATTTAAGTTAGTTATAAGTGCTTATTTCTAAAAGTTGGGGGTGTTTGCAAATATTTCGAAAAATGAACTAAAATTGAAAAAACAGGGTTAGGGGTGCTTTTAAAAAAATAGCTTAAAGCAGATTATTTTAAGAGAAGCAAAAGCAAAAGTTGATTTTGCAAACACCTAAAAACAAATTATGAGGAAAAAAACCGCATAATCACTTTCAAAAAGCATTTGCAAACACCACCTAAAAATCACTGTTCAGGAAGCTCTTATGTTAAGTTTACATTCAAAAATTCAGTTCTCTCTCCCGACACTTCATAACTGGCTATCTGATCTAGGGTTAGGATTTTCAGCAGTGGTAATCGACCTTTCACAAGATGTATGCTGATCAAGTGGAGTCTCAAGCTAATAGGTCAGTGAAGGACCGTCTTAATGGAAATTCTGCCTCCAATTCCGGTCGCCGGCGGCCTATCTCCGGCAAGAGGTTAACTTCCTTGCGATTTACTGTATGTTTTGAGTTTTTCCTTGTTCTTCTAGTTTATTGAAGGAAAAAACGTCCTATTACCGCTTCCGTTTTAAACAATTTAATTCTGTCTCATTAGCTTTAGATTAGGGTGACATTACATTTTTTCTGTTTTGAATAGTGTAGCTTTACAGTTTCTGAATTTAGTGCTTCAGTATGAATGACTGGAAATTTCTGTTTTGGTAATGTTAGTTATCAACTTAAGAAAATATTTCATGGCTGCTTTTTTTGTAGTTGGTATAAATTTCTATCGAAATGTATGGTTTTAGTACTCATAGTTTACCCGAGTAATCAATTAGAAGCTGTAGTTGGTTCGTTTGCTAGCATATAAAAAGAGCCGCAGATAAATATGAAGTAATATTAATGTGATATACCTGTCCAATTCGAGGATGAAGCAGGGCAATTTTCGTTATGGAAGATCATGGCAAACTTGCCTTTTTTCTTTCATGGAGAAAACAGAGCACCTTATTTTAGCAAATTCGGTTTTCTTTATGTAGACAGAGAGAATATGATGACAAATGGGAACACGATCTTTTCGAAAGTCACAAGTATGGGATTTCTTACCAAACTTTCAGCAATATATTTATAAAATGTTTGCTTTTTGCTTGTGATACTATGCTATCATGGCATTATATTAGCGGTCTGTAAAGATCGCAAGGTTGGTGTAAGAGATCTGCGTTTCAAGCTCCAACGGAAGAGTATCGAACAAGCTAATCCAAGTGCAAGGGATCTACGTGAGAAGCTCTCTGGTACATTCTATTCTCGTCCTATTGAGTCCAAGCCTATACCTGTGAGGCCGAAGCCCGCCCTTGAAGTCAGTAAACCTCCTAGAAAGGTTGCTAGCTCCGTATCGAAGCAAAAGGTTCAGCAGAAGGTAAAAATTACCATCGCCCCTCTCCCTCCAATTATGGGGGGAGGGAGTCGATTGTCACTTTACATTTGCAATTTTAAAACGGTAGTACCATTTTCAGCAATTGGTTTGTATATGTATGCAGGTTGAGTTGGTGGATAGTTTCTTGCAGTCCCTAAGTCTCGAGAAATATTCAATTACATTTCAGGCCGAAGAAGTATGTTTCATTCATTCTTCTGCTATACCGTTTCTTGAAGGAAATTATTATATAAATGCTTACATATGATGTATGTGTTGTAATTCGGCAGGTTGATATGGCAGCCCTAGTACATATGAAGGATGAAGATCTTAAAGTTTTGGGAATTCCTATGGTGAGTCTATTTTACTATTAAGTTCTAGATGTTACGTAAATTTATCTTAATCCTTTCCCGTTTTATTCGTTAAGGACGTAGATATTCCTTCAATTGTGTTTTTTATCACTTTGGTGGTTTTAACTATCGACACAGAAAGATAGTCGATAAAGTATGAGGGGGATAACTAAATTAAATCTGGTTTGTTTCCCCTTAGGCATAACCTAGAAGAAGGAATTAAATCAAACTGTTCTCCAGATTCTAGAAGTTTCTATGTTAGACATTTGATGATTTAATTACTGATTTCACCAAAGGTCCATCTTCATCTACATTTTCTGCTTCTTTAATCAAAATACGACATGTTAGTTTCAGACCAAATCCTGACCACTGCTTTTCATTAACTGCTGTCAAAATACGACATGCTAGTTGCAGATCTTGACGTTTTTTTTGCAATTGTTGTTTCAGGGTCCAAGAAAGAAGATACTTCTGGCACTGGAATCAAAGTCTCATGACTAAGTGTAATATAATAGGCAACCATATTTTTCTCTCTTGGGTAGTTTTGTCGTATGAATTGTTGCACATATCTCGTACCAGCAGGTTTATTTTTTTTTGTGTTGGTCGGTTTCTTAAATAGAGCTTTTTTGCTGTAGTTTTAAGCTCTCTTGCTGAAAACGGGCTTCAATTAACCGATCATTTTTAATTTAAATATATGTAACCATCGATTTGAGGGACTGGGGGATTTGAGTTAGTGATTCTTGCTGCTTTATCTTGCCAAGTTAATCAACTGCTTTATCTTTTTTCGATTTTGGTACTAGTTTGAAAATTCAGGAATTTGTACATATAATCTCCGTAATAACATAATTACTCCCTTCCCTTTTGAATAATTACAGCAACACCCTTGCCGTTCCTGCACGGTTGACTTGCACATTAATAGATATCAGCTGAAAATTAACGAGGATGTTTAATTGTTAGATATTGAGGAGTTGTGGACTGGATAAATCTCACTCAGTTCACTTAAACAATGAAATTGTACAATGTTATAGTTTCTAATTTGGCAAATAAACATTAGTATAGATAAATACTATAATATAGAAAATTAAAACCGAAGCCGTCTTAGCTCAGCTGGTAGAGCGCATGGCTTTTAACCATGTGGTCGTGGGTTCGATTTCCACAGACGGCGTTGTAATGATATATAATTTTTTTATTTCATTAGTTAACACTAAATATATAATTAATTATTTTTATTTCTAACAAAAGCCGTCTTAGCTCAGCTGGTAGAGCGCATGGCTTTTAACCATGTGGTCGTGGGTTCGATTCCCACAGACGGCGAATTTTTAAAAAATATAATTATTTTAACTTTTTATTTTCATATATTTTTTGGTCGTGGGTTCGATTCCCACAGACGGCGAATTTTTAAAAAATATAATTATTTTAACTTTTTATTTTCATATATTTTTTAACTCTTTAAAATGTTTTTCCAGGCCTTTAAAAAAAAAATTGAAAATTTCGGTTATACACAGTAGTTTTTTTCCAGAATCGTTTAATGTTATCAGGCTTAAGTTGATTTGTTCGATCAGTTGGTGTAATCTTGTCGTTAGACTGTAGTTACATTCCACAGGAATTTACGAACATATTTAATTAACTGTGTTCCAAGCATCAAATGCTCTTGCAAAAATGGTGTCTAAAGGACCTCAAATCTTTTCTCTTAACCTGCAAAGACACATTTTCCATTTCCAAAATCCACGCTTTGGTTATCACATCCGGTTTCTTCTTCACCAACGGAACTTCCGCCGCACTTCTGATAACACACTATGCCCGAACAGGAGACACTGATTCAGCCCACAAACTGTTCGACGCTTTGCCTCTGAGAGGCATCGATTCTTGGAATGCTCTGCTCATTGGGTACTCCCGTGGAAATAACCCTCTTGAAGTAATAAACGGTTACAAGAAGATGAGTTTGGAATCAGTCAAGCCCGATAGCTCGACTTTCACTGTAGCCATCAAAGCCTGCACTAGCTTGTTGGACTTGAAATCGGGCGAGGAAATTTGGGGAAACGCGGTCGAACGTGGGTACGAAGATGACATTTTTGTGGGTTCCTCTGTCTTGAATTTGTTCACTAAGTGTGGGAAAATGGATGAGGCAATTAGTGTGTTCGAAATGATGAGTAAAAGGGATGTCGTTTCTTGGAGCACAATGATCGCGGGATTGGTGAAGGTTGAGAGGCCCAAAGAGGCAATTGCTTTCTATAGAAGAATGCGTAAAGAGGGGTTCGAAGGCGATAAAGTTGTAATGTTGGCTCTTATACAAGCTTGTTCTAATATCGAAGACTTGAAAATGGCCTACTCGTTGCATGGATACATTACTAGGAGGTGTTTTTACATGGATGTTGTGGTCCAGACGAGCCTTATAGATATGTACGCCAAGAATGGGAAATTAGACATTGCTTCTGCCCTTTTCAGGACAATGGGTTGCAAGAATGTTGTCTCTTGGAGCACTTTGATTTCCGGATACGCGAAAAACGGGTATGCTAGTAATGCACTCGAATTATTAATAGAAATGCAGAGTTGCAGTTTTGAGCCGGACTTCGTTTCTCTCATTAGTGCAATTCTTGCGTGTTCTCAAATTGGTTCGACGATATTGGGTAGGGAAATACACGGATATATTCTCCGTAGATTTGTTTTGAATCAAATTCTCGTGACTTCTCTCATCGACATGTATGCAAAATGTGGATCTTTGTTACACGCACATTTGTTGTTCGAAAGAATGAGTGATGGAGATTTAATACATTGGAATACTATTATTGCGAGTTATGGGGCCCACGGGAAAGGAAAGGAGGCTCTCTCGATTTTCCGTAAAATGATCGAGACGAATACGAAACCCGATCACGTGACTTTCGCGTCTCTTTTTTCAGCACTGTCTCATTCCGGATTAGTCGAAGAAGGGCGTTTTTGGTACAATGCAATGATTAAGGATTACAAAATTGAGCCGATGGAGAAACATTATGTGAGTTTGATCGATCTTTTAGCACGAGGTGGAAGAGTTGAGGAAGCTTTGAGTTTGATTGAATCGATGAAATGCGAACCTGGGATTGGTGTCTGGGTGGCTCTTCTATCGGGTTGTCTTAACCATAAGAAGTTCTTGATTGGTGAGGTGGCGTCGAAGAAGATTCTAGAACTAAAGCCGGATAATAATCCGGGGGTTTATACACTTGTTTCGAATTTCTTTGCTGCTGCAGGAAAGTGGGATGACGTGGCACTTGTGAGGAAGATGATGAAAAGCGAAGGAATGAAGAAAATTCCGGGTTATAGTGTTGTTGAAGTCAATGGAAAAGGCCATGCTTTTCTTGTGGAAGATAAATTTCATACTCAATATGAAGATATTTTGAAGGTTTTGGAAGTAATTGAGTTTGAAATGAGAGATATTTGTTATTTAGCTAAGATAAATCTGTTTTAAAAGTTTCTGCAAATACGATTTTTCAGTAAATACGAAAAAAGTCATCATATTTGTCGATAACATCATTCAAGAACCGGAAAATCTCTACCTTAGTAACCGTCAAAAAGTCGTAATTCGTTTGTTGTCAAAACAAAAAAAAAAAAAAAAATCAATTTCTTCTTATCTTCACCTCTTGTATCCACGAGCATGGTTCTGAAGATTCTGGTTATCTTCTAGAAGCCGATCGTATTCTAGAAGCAAATCCGCAGTTTGTCTCTGTAGAGAAGCAACGTGTGTTTCTGCAGTTTCGACTAGCTTGCTTTTTTCAGTTAACTCCAACTTATGCTTATTCAAATTCTCAGTTATCTCTTTCTGTAATCGCTTAACTTCTGCAGCAGCTTTTTCTTCCTTTTCCTTAAGTTGTTGCTTTTCTTTTTCCAGCTTTTCGATCTCTAGCTTTGAAGTTCCGGTTTTGCCCCTTATCTCGATCAGGTTTTGCATGTAGTGGTGCATACGGTCGAGTATGAATCCAAGGAAGAGAGAAAACACTGCAAGATCAAGCAAATCCATATAATTAGGTGCTATTAACTACGAAAAAATGGTTAAAGACTTATTTTAACACGAAAAGATGAATACAAATGTCTCTATGAGTGCTAAAGAAATTCAATATACGAAGTTACTTGCAGAAGACCATTTCTGTCGAAATAATAACTCAAATCAATTATAGGGATAAAATCAAATGTCTAAACTAATCTAAATCAGGGATTAATACTTTCGATAGGCCTTCAACCAAATTAATGTAACAGCCAAACTGATAAAGAATTAAGCAAATAAATATAGGTTCAAAACTTCGAATCCACTTATTCAACACCAATTGCTCGAATGAAGACTCGATTACTGTATTACATCATACGACCAACATGTAGAAACAACAATTATATAGATCATAAGCAATGTATCGGCACATAAATAACACACACGCGGGCGCGCGAGCACGAAATCTTTTGACGTAAACGATAAATTAAAGAAGCATCATACCCATTAAAGTGCCTCCGAGCAAGTTAGTTCTCAAAGAGCCTGATCCATGGGTGTCATTGTACCGTGTTTAGCACCCTGGTTCTGAATCTTGATTATGCTAAACAAGTTCGATAATAGGATGACGAATATAGTGCCGGCAACAGTTAAAACAGTAGCCCTTCTCATTTTAACTTGATCCAAACCCTTCATTACAAGCTCCCTCAACGGCCCAATCTCCACCATTAAAATGGCTGCTATTACACTCTCCACAAACACAACAATGAAGAACAGGGGAATCATCTTTTGTCACAACTCACAACACACTCACACACACCTTTCACACAAAGAACCACCCAAATTTCTACTCAAGATTAATTTTTTTTTTCAAGAAAAGAATTAATTGTTGTATTCTCGATAAGCCCTTTTTCATGTAGACATGTATACAGAATCGGAAATGCTAAAAAGATTGAATCTTTGAACACCAACTGCAGAATTGCAAATCCTACTTTCTGCTCAGTAATAAAAATAAATTCAAGAAATGGGCTAAAAATTAAATCTTTGAACACCAACTGCAGAATTGCAAACCCTACTTTCTGCTCAATATTTTTTTTTCAAGAAATGGAAGAAATGAGCTAAAAAAAATTACTTGTTATTCTCTAGATAAGCCCTTTTTCTGGCTAAAAAAATAAAAATTGAATCTTTGAACACCAACTGCAGAATAAAAAAAAATTAGAGAAACCCCATTTCACAGAGCTACAGCAGAGTGTAAGAAGTTAACGCCACGGATCTGTAAAAATAAATAAAATAGCTGGTAAGGAAAAAGTAAGAAAACTCCAATTTCTTTTTCCTATTAATGTAGGTGGGTTTTATTTCTGAAAGCATAAATTAATGGCGTTTGATTTTGGGGATTAGTGGGGTGTGTGTGTGTTAATGCTTTGCAGAGAGTGGTGAAAAGGCAGAGCAGAGAAAAGCAGCAAATGGAGAGAGTGCCAGTCAAAAGAGTTGATATAAAGTACTTATTATAGCATGAATTTCCAAGTGAAGGCAAAGCAAATCATTAATTCTTTTCTTTTTATTAGGAAAATGTCATTAATTAATTATTGGAAAAAATCAAAAAATACTGTTTTCGTCCCTCAAGTTTACACTGATTTCATATTTAGTCCCTCGTGTTCACAAAAATCACATTTGGTCTCTCATGTTTCAAACATTCAACACTTTTAGTCCTCTCTGTCGATTTTTCAGTTAGTACTAACGGATGAAGTGTGTGCACATCATTGCCTTAACTGACGAACTAACGGTAAATTGACGAAAATGACCATAAATATTAAAATTACTGAAATATGAGGTATCAAATATATTTTTTGTTAACATGGGGGGGCCAAATATGAAATTAGTATAAACTTGAGGGGTGAAAACTGTAACTTTCCCATTAATTATTACTACTTTATTGTTTTCTAAAATCTTATTTGAGGGAGTTGATACTTAATACATAATGATTCAACTTGGATTTAAGCTATACAAACGTTTGGGCACGTAGGTTTTGAAATTGGACTATCAAGACTGAGATTCAATTTTGAATACTTACATTCCTAAAAGGATTTCTTTACATATTCACTTAAATTAACAATTAAAAAAAAATTAGTGATCATATATTTCAAATGTACATAATTAATCACACATATTTAGAAATTGATGATTAGAGTATCATCATCGGTCAAACAT
>NW_012193112.1:269203-283481 GCF_000504015.1 Erythranthe guttata
CATCTCTCTCTCTCTTTATTTATTTATTTGTCTCCTGCTGGGTTTGCAAAATTAATTGACCTTGTTGTTTATGGGATTTCAGGAAATTAATCGTGGTTTAATATATATATATATTATATATATATGTTCTTGTTCTTACAATATTGTAGCTGTCATTTTATAATTTTTATTACATATGACTATTTGAGGGTACGGTTCACTGTTTGTCTTCTTCAATCTAATTAATGATCGACAAATCTGAGGTCAACTCAGCCAAAAAAAATAAAATATGATCAGATTAAATGTTTGATTTGAATTTGATTCTCACAGTTCATTTCATTATAATATATATTTACATTTGTGGGGTTTAATTAGATAAAGGAAATTTTATTGTGACCTATTCGAAAATTTTGCCGAGAAACGAAAATCGTGTTCGAATAGGATCTAGATGTAGTACGTTTTAGCCGATCATTTTGCCTATATATTTTGAGGTTTATAAAGCCGTTGAATGTTGCTTTTTTACGAAGCGCGCTTAGTTATTTCGATCTATTGGTTTTGCTGCTTACTATGTCAAAGTGTGCATATATATATTTATAACCGAAGGGAATAACACAAACTACTTTTCGTGGTATAAATTCAGCACCGTTCAAATGTGCCAAAATTTGGCGATTGGAACCAGGGCGACGTACCTTTCACGGTTTGCTTCGAGAACGCAAGGAAAAATAGGGGTGGAAAAATGATCAATCCAAACGACCCCCAAGAAAATCCGGACATGTTTCCCACTATGGACCCTCCACCGAAGCCGAGAGCTAGACCAGAAGATCCTATCGGAAGGGGAAGAGAAAATGGTAACTTTAGGCAGTCTAGTAACTATGAAAATACGGGCCCACGGCCCGTTAACGAATCGAATCACGGTGCGGCCCGTGGTGGGCAGAGGCCGGCCCGATCCACAAGGCCCAGTGTAGGATCGGACCTAGGCTTTGATAACTCGCCACTTCATCCGGCGAAAGCTGCTCCCGCCGCCGGGAGGGGCGGACGGACCCCCGATAGGTCTCGACATAAGCCAACCCGATTCGATGAAAGTGTAAGATTTCATATATCCATATTGGTTTTTAATTACTTTTATTGCCAAGATAAGTCCAATAATTTTTTAGACTGTTGATTTATTTGAGAATTGTGCATGGGGCCCGCATTCGACTATATAATTGAATCCCAAGGCCTCGTTTGGTTCCTAAGATTGTCGGGTTTACTGCATTGAACACTCCTGTTTAGTCTAATTGCTAGAAAAGTCACCGTGTTATAAATATTACCAAAAACTCCTTATGATAATTTTTTTTAGCAAAGTGCCCCAAAAAATTACCATTTAAGGGGTCGTGTGCTAAACGAAAATACATCATAGGATGCTTTTTGCTAATATTTATAGCACGGAGGGTTGTTTAGTAATTCGATATAACATCATAAGCATACTAAATGCAATGAACTATTAGATTATCACTATACTCAATTTTCCCTAATAATCGATGGCATTGTAAAACGTGTGTGTGTTTATATAGCCCGAAAGAGGGGGTGCAGCTATTCCAGCATATGATTGGAACGACAACAATCTCGAGTCGGCACAAAATTACACCGACATATTCGAGAAAGTGCGTGACGATAAGAATGGCGGGACCCGAAATTCGTCCACTACTCCAAACCGTGCAGTCAATGGCGGCCAACGAGCTCAACAGTGGGATGTATCTAAGGTAATTTTTCTTCAAGCATATTTAATTATGTGTTTTTCTTTTTCATGCAATATTCTCGTATTTCTTGATCTAGTGCAACTAATTGTGAAGCGATGGGGGCCATGGCCCCCCAATATAGCTTTGTTTTGGCTCTGCCGTTGCTTATATATGATGATGACTAGTAAGACTTACATTTTCTTGTATTTTATGGTTTAATGCAGAAACCCACGCCTTTCTGGCACCGTTACGTTTTCTTCTGGCGCAAGTAACCGCAAATGGCTATTCTTGAAATATATCGGAGACGGTGGCGTTGAGTGTGATTCTGTTGACAGTTACATGGGATTCTTCATAGTTTGCTGCTTTCATTCATTTGTCTGGCTTTTATTTTTTTTTTATTTTTTTTTTATAAATTCCAGTGGTTTTATTGTTACTTTGATCTTCGTCTTTTACTCGTGTCTTCCACTTGTACTATTCACTTGTTTCGAATTTTCGTACAAATATATTTAAATAAATTTGTAATTTCAATTACCGTTTTGCTGTTGAAATGTGTGTTTATGAAATTACAAAAACGGTTCAACAAGTGTTCGACATGGAAAAATTTATGACACGCGAATACTTCAAAAAATTGAAGTGTTTGTACAATATATAGTATATCAATTACTTGTAATTTGCTAGTTAATTTAAATGGATCAAAATTTGCACGCTCGAGACCTGCCTTCAAACACTAACCTTTTACTTGTCGGACCAAGAACAGACGGCGATGAATCAGTAAATTATATATGCGCTCATACATTTCGAAAAAAAAATTCGAATTCGATTAATTGAATATTTCATTTTGCACCAATTCCACGTAGGTAAGGGTTAGGCATGTGACAACTGATATAAAGTAGATCTAGAACACCATGATTCGAGGGCATTTCCGTCTTTGACCAAAAAATACGCTGAAAAAAAAAACAATTCGCGCCAATTTTTGGCGGTAACTCAAAATTTTCGAAACATTTCAAAATTTCAATCTTGATATCAAATTGAGGAGAAAACGTCAACGGGGGTTCAAATATCAATTCAAAACACATTTCTCCCTCCTTTTGTTTCACCGCCCCCCATTACAGCTGAAATTGAAGCAGAAGAAATAGGGCTGCTAATCTGAATTCGATTCGAAACCCCCTTTTCAGGTACATTCAC
Organism: Erythranthe guttata; assembly: GCF_000504015.1. Next base: position 272,086 of record NW_012193112.1, read on the forward strand.
AAAAACCCCCAAATCGATACCTGCTGAATTGTTTCGCCTCCGTTCCAATCAGTTAATCTGGATCCGGTTAGAAATTCTCGCATTAACCTTTTTTTTGTTGTTGTTAATTTGTGCTTGTCGTGCAATTAATTGTCTCGATTTGGAGCGTTGAGGTGAGATTTAATTGTTTCATGAGGGAAAACATTATTTTTTTGTTGAAATTGAGGTTACCCAATTGAAAAAAAAATATGGTGAGGGAGTTGAGTGTTGTGTCGTTTTACACGCGCCTGAGGGATTCGGCTCTAGCCTCAGCTTCATCCGCTCCTCTGTTAATCTTCCCCTCAACCTCAGATGTAGATTCACTATGTGCTTTGAAAATTATAGGGCACGTTCTAGAATCCGATTCAATTAGGTATGCTTGTTACCCAGTTTCGACTTTTAAAGAAATTCACAAATACGCTGGCCCTAACCTAACTTCACCCTCCGACGAGCCCATCACCATTTTGTTGATCAATTGGGGCTGCCATAGGAATCTCAGGAGAGATCTGCAGATCGGGCCGTCGGCCCGTGTTTTCGTTCTCGATAGCCACAGGCCGATTCATTTGCACAATTTGAGCGACAAGAACGATCGTGTGGTGGTGCTTTACATGAAGGAGGACGAGAGCAACGCCGACGTGGAGTATGATTTCGATGTATCGGTTGTTGCTAATGAGAGTGATTTGAACAGTACCGATGAGGTTGAGATTGAGGATGATTCGGATAGTGAGGATGAAAACGAGAGTGATAGTGATGGGGGCGAGGGTGAGGGTGGGGGTGGGAGTGGGGGTAGAAAGAGAAGGAGACTGTCGGCGGAAAACGAGAGCAATCCCGATAAACTTTTCAGAAAGTTGAGGAAAAAGTATTACTATACGGGTACTTATCATGGTAAGTCATCTGGATGTTTGATGTACGAGCTCTCTCATTCGTTGAGAAAGAACAAGAACGAGTTGCTGTGGTTGGCGTGTGTTGCTTTAACCGATCAGTACGTACACGAGAGATTACCAGACGAGAGATACAATCATGCAGTTATGGAGCTCGAACAGCACATTAACAGCTCGGGAAACTTGGATGCTGTTACTTCGGTCACGCTAAAAGACGGCACAAAGGTAAACGTGCCCGATGCTTCAAGAATCTCGTACGAGGATGAACCTAGGTTGATGTTGCTGCAAGAATGGAACTTGTTCGACTCGATGCTATGTTCCTCTTACATTGCCACTAAGCTGAAAACTTGGAGCGACAACGGGCTGAAAAAGATGCAGCTTCTTTTGGCTCGAATGGGGTTTGCAAGGGAAGAGTGCAAACAGAAATTCCAGTTCATGAGCGTCGAAATCAAACGGAGAATGAAGGAAATGTTCGAACAGTACTTACCGGAGTTTGGGCTAACAAATTTCTACTACAGAGGTTTCTTGCTATTGCATGGCTACAGCTCGAAAGTCTCTGCTGCGGACGTTGTGTATGGAGTCACTGCCCTTCTAGAATCTTCCGTGGAATCCGACGGTTCATCTAGTTCGAAGCATTTTGGCGCAGCTTACGATGCTTTATCATTAAACAAACTCGAGAAGCTGGATATCGGAATGCGTCAGGCGATTAAGGTTCAAAGGGCTGTTCTCAGACAAGGCAGCACTGCCATAACAAAGAAGGGTTCAATAAGAAGCGGGAGTAAGTTTCGATGGGTGAAACTCGAAGATTCGGCCGATACGAAGCTTCTGTGCTACCCTCAAGCGTTGACTAAATTCGGGTTTTTTCTGATGGATGCTTTACGAGAGAAGGGTGCGAGAATGAAGCCGTTGGTGTGTGTTTGCTATACGCAAGAGCAGAAGAAAGTGTTGATTGTCGGTGTTTGTGGCAAGCCTCGACTAGGTGCTGTACAAGGGAATGCGTTCGGGATAGCGTTTAGAAGTGCCGCTGAAGAAACGGGAGCTGAGTACTTCCACGAGCTTTTCGAATCTTCGTGGATTGTTTTGGAGGCGATTGCTGTGAATTCATTCATGATCAGGTTAACTGAGAAACTCTTGTGATGAAATTCTCTATTTCATAATCCAATTTGTATCTTACTTATTTTTTTTTCAAATGTAATTCTGCTTTTCTTAGATGTCTGATGTTGACTTCAACTGAGGTTTTTTATTTTATTTTATTTTTTATTTTTATAATTTGTCTGTAATAGTGATTGACAATAAGATGATTGTCTATTTTCAGAAGATAGCTTTTTTTTTTTTTTTTTTTTTTTTATAATTTGATTTATGTAATGCAAATTTGTGTTCTAAATCTCAGTTTCAAACAGGTTGAGTTTAATGTTTATGTACAGCTGCAATAGTCTCTCTTGTAGTATTTGTTTTCTTTTAAAAAAAATGTCAATTTTGATGCAATTGAAAGATGGTTCGAGACAATTGCAAGCGAATTACGGAAATTTCGGGATTTCGGAAATCGTTGATTCAAATTGTTTGAAGAATATATATAGTAGAATCTCGATAGGGATTTTGGAAATCGTTGATTCAAATTGTTTGAAGAATATATATAGTAGAATCTCGATAAATTAATGTATATAAACTCTACGACAAAATGACGTATAAATGACGACTCAAAAGTTACCAATCAAGAGAAAAAAAAAACGAGTCAACCTCGAACTGGAAATCATGCAATCGACAACAAAGAATACAAAAGTTATTGTTTTTTTTTTTTCTTTTCAAAAATAAATTTAAAAAATAAAGCTACCAATTAGTAAAATTAAAATAGACTGTAAAACATGTATAATGAATGTCAAATGTGTGGCCATTGTAGCCAAATTCAACAAAATTCATGTCAAGCCAAGGGTAATCTTGTAATTTTACGTGTGAAAATGTTGGATTTGGAGAGAATTAAAAAGTTAACAGCGGCGTTCAAAATTCGCACGTGGTGACGCACGTGTCACCACAGAATTGAAAAGCAAAACACGCACCTCTCCTCTACTGTGTGAGGAAAAAATGTCTGCATTTATTATGTATTATAAAAGGAAATTAGAAAACCCTCTTCCTCTTTCTTTCTCTCTCCCTTCCTCCCTATTTAAAACATTTTTCTTTCATTAAAATTGAAAAAGTATATATAGGTGCACATATACTTACAGCGCTCAATTCTTCGCTGGTTAACAATTCGACGAAATCAGGTTAGCCTCCGCTTCTCGAATCATCGCAAGTTGAAAGAAATGGATACTTATTTTTGTTTTGTGCGTTTCTGATTGTTTATGTCAATTTTGCACTCTCGATGTTAATTTTGAGTTTACGGATTTTTTTTCTTTCTTTTTGACGCTGTTATGTGGTTGGGGTTTTACAGATTTAGTATTTTTTTTTCGATTTTATTTTGTTTCCGATCATAGGTTTTTTCTCGGGAGTTAGGGTTTTTTCATACATTTTATTTTTAGGGTTATTGGGATTAGAAGTATTCAACTTTACGCTTGTACTTGACGGATTTTTCGTTAAAAAAAAACACGGATTTCCCATAATCTCCAGAATTTTTTTTAGCAAAGATTGGATTTTTAACAAAAACTCTCTTTGTGGAGTTTGGTGTTATTTTCACATGATCTTGAGATTTTTTTTAGAAAAGATTGGATTTTACAGTGCCGTTTTATTGATTGGAGCGAGGTCGATTGTTGGGCAATTACTTGTGATACTTATGAACAGAGTGTGTTATACTTTACTTTTCTGCATCATCGTTACTGATTGGTCGCCTACCAATCAAAGAGGAGAGTGATGTTTTATTAGTTTCAGTCTAGTGTTTAAAATGTATGGGTTCGAGAAATGTGATGGAATGGTTAAAAATATAAAAAAATGTAAAAGATAATTTGATTAAATTGGTTAAATCTTGGATTGATTGTAAAGGGTTAAGAGTGCAATATGGCATCGATGTGATTAAAATTGGATGGTTTATAGTTTTAAAAGTGTCCTGTTTTTCCCTGAATTAGCAAAGAATCCTTTGAAGAACAAAAGGCAGCGGATTTGTTTTCATTGCGCCTTGAGCAATGTGTTTTAGGAACATGTGAATTTATCACCCGCAAGATTTGATTGTGCAATATGTATGCTGACAGGCTTGAATTTGGGCAACTACTCCTGTTGTTGACTTGGCATTTTCTTGAGCCCTGTTCTACATCGAGCTGTCTCATATCAACAGTGATTTTTTTTTTTTTAAATTATGCAACTCTTAACGTAAATGACTTTTAATTGATTTGAAAAACCATCTGACTTGACACGAGAAAGTTGATACTGCTGGTTTATATCAAACTTGGGGCATATGGTTCTGCTCTATAGGCTCTTGACCCAAATAAAATCGATCTCGAAATGCTAGTCCTTATTTGCCACTATTAATTTTGAAATAATTCACAATTTTTTTCGTGGTGACGTGGCTCATAATTTGAACTCGAAAGTGGTTGAGTTTGGTTTATATGAAATAATTCTTCACCGTTGATCTATTAAATCTTGAAGCTTTGATTAAATTAAATATCTCACTTTTAAGGAAATTTTGGCGCAAAAGTTGATTAATTTTTTTCTCTACTAGTATAACATCACAACATTTCTGCGTCCAGATTCTGGACATTCATTTGATATTTATTACCCACCGTTGGATTGAAGATTGTTTGTTATGGATGATTCTCAGGAAATTTGAGTAGCTCCCATTCGACATATAATGAGCGGTCAGGAACAAGTTAGGATATATACTAGGGCAAGAAGGAGACAAATGTTAGATGTTGATCTTAACACTGTGCCGCCATCACAGGATAGCCAAGCATTTCAACAAGGAGGCGCTACAGTACTGCCTCCACCTATTGATGTAGAGGCGTTAGATGATGATGTCATTATTTCTTCTCCAAGGGCATTTGCGGAAGTATTTAACATACCATTTATCTCTTTCTTTCTTTCTTTCTTTCTTTCTTGTTCCTTTATTTATTCAAGTTTAATAAAATTTCTATGAACAACTTTTATTTCAGGCAAAAAACAATGCCAGAAGGAACCTTGATCGTGCTATCGTGGTTGACGTAGACTCTGGTAATTTATTTAACTATTGTAAAAAAAAAAAAAAAACTGATTTATGTTCTCTTCATTCTTGTTTTTACATACTGGATAATTTGTTTGCTGATGTCATTTTTGTTATTATAGTTGTTACAGATGAAAGGCTATCACGCAAGCGGAGAAGGGCTCCTTCAAACCAAACGATTATAAATTGCGACCTTTACATAAACCTTGAAGGCAGTAGCAACAACTCAACGGTAATAATCTTTTCTTCTTCTTTTTTTTAATGTAACTGGTTTATTATCATGGTTCAGTGTTTGTTCAGACAAATATTTATTTTGATGTATGAAATTAGAGAAAGAGCGGACAGAGTGCGGTAGTGGCTCCTCCACCACCTCCACCGCCACCGAAAGAGCCTGTATTCAGCTGTGCAGTTTGCATGGGCCCACTAGTTGAGGAGACTTCGACAAAGTGTGGTCATATTTTCTGCAAGGGTTGCATTAAAGCCGCCATAGCTGCTCAGAGCAAGTGTCCTACTTGCCGGAGAAAAACGACTGTCAAGGACCTTATCAGAGTTTACCTTCCTAGATGTGCCTGAGGTCTCTCTCTCCCCCTCCCTCCATCCCTCTCTCACACACACACATTGTGAGTAAAAAGCATGATTTAGTCGTAGAAAGTTGGTTTTATTTTCCGTATATATTTAAACAGTTGAGCTTTGATTTAACTCAAATATATTCGATGGGGGTAATAGACAATATTCTTTTGCAAGTGACCTATAGATGAGTAAATCAAAGTGATGTCTTTCTTTGTAGCTTATAAGTTCGCTGGGGATGGAAATTGGAATTTTGAATTCCGCCAATTCCGTTTTGAATATTTTTTTATTTTGGAACAGTATTTTTTCATTTTGAATTATGGAAGTTGCGATATTCGATTTTTCCATTTTTTTTTGAAACGGAATTGGATTAGTATTACATTCCAATTCCAATTTTAATTCCGAAAATTCCAAAAAAAAGTTCTCTTAAAATTACACTTTAAATATCGATATACTTGTTTTAATGCCCATTTCGACCTTCTAACTTATCTCATATGATTGTGTAATGTGTCACATGTGTACTGTTTGTTTCAACTAATTTGTTGCCTCTCCTCTTGTAATAGGATCGACATATACTTCTATTTAGCGCTCCTCCTTAATGTGCAAAGAGCTCGTGTGGAAAAAAAGTATGCAGAGGTGATTGATTGTCTTGAAATAATTTTCTTGGATGCAAAATATGGAAGAGTTGATTTCCGGGATCAACGTTTCTGGAGCAGAGTGTCGGTTATTATTTCGATTTATCATTTCAATCCCAATGCAAAAAAAAAAAAAAAAGAAAAAAAAATGATGGAGTCTAGTATCTTTTGTAGCCTTGATGCAGAGAGTATTAATATTTGTTAATCCATTTGAATTGATATTTACTTGTGCTCTTTGTTTATTAATTATCTCTTGCTTTTTTCTTGTTTCTTAAGGGTCAATTATGTTTTTATTCAATTATCCTTGAGAAACATACTTTGGAAGCATTGTCTGGTGAGATAATGAAAATTTTAAGTCTCAGGTTAAATTAATCATTCTAAATTGCACGTCGAGGCTTTGAAATCGAATACATTTTCAACGATCATACATTTTGTTTTCTGAAGCAATCGTATTTTCGAGATCTTACATTTGTGTTGTATTTGCAAAAGTTTTTGTATAAAATTTAGGAATTAGGATAGTAGCTTACTTTTGTATAAAGTTTTTCGGTGAATGTTCTAAAAATTCGACATCGAACACTTTTTTTCGTGTTTTTACAATTCATACATATTTTATACACATTTTCGTATATATGTGTGTGATCATTGATTGTAAATAAAACCTTACAAGTAAATATAAACTCCTTTATGGATGCAATGGAATGAACAAAAAAAACAATAGTATTTATTCATTTATTGTGATATAATTTCTCATAAGAATTAATAAACTGGAAAATAATTGCATCAAGAAATTATTAAATACCAAAAAAAAAGAAAAAAAATAAAATAAATTGGACCATGGAAAAAATATGCAAAAGAATAGTGTAAAGAAAATCAATCCCCCATCTCACATAATCATGCAGCCGTTTGGATTTTCATCACTGAAGTAACCACCATTATGAGGCGGAGGATAATAATATCCACCTGGCGGCGCGTGGTGGTACTCCGGAGGGGGAAGGGCCAAGCGCGGCGGCGGCCCCGGAAGAGCGAGGTGGTGCTCCGGCGGAGGAAGAGCCATGTGCGGCTGCGGACCCGGAAGAGCATGGTGGTGGTGGTGGTTATGAGATCCTTGTAATCGAAATGGATGATTATTATTATTAATGTGATCGTAATTACCGTAATTATTATAATTATAATTAGGATTATGATCGTAATTATAATTATAATTATCATTAGGGTGTTCCCCGAAGTTCATCCTCCATGTTCTCGCGTTTATGTACTCCATACTTCTCAAACGCTCGTTCCGTGAAAACCGGTCGAATTCCTCCATGTACGGCCCGTGCGGGCCGTACGGCGGCGGCGGTGGAAGCTTTCCATGTGGCGGCGGAGGTTGTTGCGGCAGCTTTCCATGTGGCGGCGGCGGAGGTTGTGGTCCTGTTGGTCCGCCCGGCGGAGGGCCGCCTTGGGGTGGTGGTGGTTTTGGTGGTTCTCCGCCGGCCGGAGGGGCGGGGGGTTTGGGTGGCGGCGGCTGTGGTTTTTTTGCCGGCGGCCTTGGACGGATTACTCCGAAATCCATGGTCAATAGAATAATAATAATATAATTTTATTTATTTTTCATATTGAATTATTTGTGGGGTTTTTTTATATGAATAAATTGTGGGATTGAAATATGGAAACATAAATCTTGGGATGAGTTGTCAGCAGAAATTACATATGATTCTGCAATTATTACTAACCAAATTTCGTATATTGTTTCTTGCCTTAGATTTTACAGCTGCCACAAAGAATCTTTTTTTTGCTTTGTTATATTATTTTTTCAAAGGAAAGAAATAAATTATTTATTCTTCTTGTCTATTTATTTTTAAATTTTTAATTATTCAATTTGCATTAATGGAGACAAAATAAATTCAATTATGGGATATTAGTGAACTATAAAAGAACATAATTTTGAAATTACAAAAATTCCAGGTTGTCTAATGGTTTTTGTTCTTTAATTATCCAGCTCATATTGTCCCTTGTTAAAATGAAATCACATAAACTATTTTTTATTTATTTTTACGAAAAACCCCCAAACTTAAGCTAAATTATGAAAAACACCCCAAATACCCGTAATTCGTCAGTAGGGGTATAATTGGCATTTTCAAGAAATATCCATGGGTCAAAAAGATTCCGTGAAAAATCACACTTCAAGGGGATCAATGAAGACATAAACAAACATTGGGAGAGTTATAGTAATTACGGATAAATGGGGCATTTTTTGTAATTTGGCCTAAGTTTAGGGGTATTTTCGTAATTTACCCGTAATTTTGTGTTCTCGAGCTATAGGCTATAGTAAAACCACAGAAGATTCAACAAACGCAATAAATTTAAAAGACAAATATAAAGTGATAATAAATATATAATCCAATGGTGTGACTCTAAAATCATCTCTTACAAGAACCAAAACATAGTAATCTAATTTTTCTTGCACAAAGAATTCCATGTGATGGATCTTGTTGCCCTAAATAGGGGCACTTATATACCAACAAAAATAATAACATCAATATTAATAATAATAATAATAATAATAATAATAATAATAATAATAATAATAATAATAATAATAATAATAATAATAATAATAATGGCTGCCAAACTAAACAAATATAGCAACTCAAATGAATTTCTTTTCTTTTTTTCCAGCTTTGTAGCTAAAAAAGAACAAGTGGTAGTGTGAGGCAGAAGTGGGGGCTGAGGGGGTCAAGGGGCCAATATCTCATCACTCTCCCAATCATCGTCGTCTTCGACTTTTCTTCGTGCACCGGTCCCACTTCTTCTCTGGCTTTCTGCAGATTCCAAATATTGCAAATTTTATTGGACTTTTTCATTGCAATGAAATAAATCTCACATATATATATATATGTGTGTGTGTGTGTGTGTGTGTGTGTGTGTGTGAGAGAGAGAGAGAGAGAGAGAGAGAGAGAGAGAGAGACTTTTACTCTTGTTAGTGATGGCGGAACGAGTAATAGCTAAGAACTCCTCCCATTTGAATTTCCTCAGTTCATTTTTTTCTTCCTCGGATAGTTCAAAGTTTGGCTCTCTTCCACACATGAATGCAGCCCTGCAAATTTTCGTAGATCCCGTCTTAAGTTCTTTAAACTCCACAAACACCAAACGATCACAATGTATAAACATTGCAAGGATCTTAGTGCAAGAAAATTGAATCTCTCGAGGGGGTTAAGTGCAATTCGCCACAAGAATTGGTGTTAAATGGAAGACTTCTCATTACATTTCGGTGGGCGCGATTCTGTAATAATAATTAATAATAAATACCTGTCATACAAACGAGCGGCTTCTTCTTGAGAGCCGACAGTTCCCAAATGGATCTGTTTCTTCTCGACTTTAATAGCAGCTTGCCATTTCAGATTCTTGAAATAGACGCCTCTCATTATACACGGTTCTTGATTTTCCACGTGCTTCCTCCTATGCCTCTTTCTTCGTTTAACCTCTGTTTTTAATGCAATGGAAATCGATATAATTTCTTATTAAAGACAAAGAAAAATAAATATATACGATCCAATTTCAATTAATTATCAACACAATAATTTGTATAACTACATACGCAGAAACACGTATATAAAAGAGTGAATCGAGAAAACCACAAATTGGAGGCACAAACGAATAAAGAACAAACCAGGGAAATGTTGAATTTGATACTCTTTTGACGGACTCGAAGCAGAAACGTTCGATGAACCAGATCCAGCTTCCATCATGGTTTCCTAGGAATATATATATATACACACATATATAAGCAAAATATATATACGCATATATAAAGCAAAATTAATGAACTACTGCTATAATCCATGTGGCATGTCTAATCGAGTCTTATAAACTAATGGTAGCAGCAGTCATTCAAGTTAAAATGCAGCAAACGGAAACATAATGAAATAGGATCTTGTTTTTTAGCACCACGAAATTAATGTACGACCTAATTTTAAATGAGTTAATTTGCAAATCGTAAATCATAGCTTACTTCTTTCGGACTGTAAATATCGTTATTTAAAGGCAGGGGATGAATAGTGACTGGTCTCTTATTCTCGGCACAGTTATCGGGTGCGGGTGCGTTTCCTTGCTCAAAATCGCCCCGTGGAAGTGGAGCCGTGGCAGAGTTTTGACCTACCAAATTATATAAAGTACGATAAAATTATCAAATATATACGGAAACATTCCAAAAAGATAAGCACGTCGTTTTTTGGGAATACCTGAGCACATTGCTAAGAGCCTGCGTTTTCGAATGCTCACCATTGCTGTTTCGACTTCTCCTAAAAGGCAATGCAATAATTTAGATTATGACCTCATTATTACATGGAGATAAATTAGAAAGTACCGCATAACCGAAAACTTATAAAAAAAAATAAAAAAATAATGTAATTCTCATCCAATATCACATTCCCTAACCACCAAATAAACGAAGAAAATCAGTTATGCCACAAACATTCTTAACTCGAAGGTGAGTAATTGATTCGCAATGCCAATTCAGAGAATGCTTATGTTATTACATCGAAACATACGGTGGATGAGTTTCAAACATACGGGATTCTCATATAAAAAATGTAAAAGCAAAAGACTTCAACATTCGTCACACCGCTAAAAGTAGACTTTTCCAACACTTGTATCAACTAACTCAGCAAATCCTAAAGAATGAACATTTGACAAAACAAATCCCCCGAAACTGAAGACAGCAATCAACAATCGATTAAGAGGATAAGTTCATCACATAAGTCAAAATTCACCAATTAATTCAATCAAGAATCTCACCGTAAACCACAACCCCGAAAAACGGGATAATCAAATCTAAACTTATATAAACTTAAAAGCCCAAAGGTGACAAAACCCTCGAACCCACAACTAAGACAAAATAAAAAGGTGGTAAAGACTTGACCAACCTAAACAGAAGGAGGGAATTTCATCAAATCTACAGAAACGCCCAAATTCTTGATTTTTAGAAGAATTGTAAGTCAACCCCACCAACCTACCACCTTTTATGAATGTATAGGATAAATCCCAGCAAGAAAAATAAATAAATAAATAACAATAAATCCAATAACAATAGAACAAAATCAAGAACTCATACACACCAAGCTAGAGAAAAGATTCCAACTTTATCATTATTCATAGCCAATGCCCAAAGCCCACATAGCAAACAACCAATTTAGA
>NW_012193112.1:286304-297066 GCF_000504015.1 Erythranthe guttata
TTCTAGGGTAAATTACAAACACCCCTGAGGTATGGTCAAATTACAAAAACACCCCTATTGTTTGGATAATTACAACCAACCCCTCAACTCCTCAAATTTAGTGGAATCTTCGAGATTATATGGAATATTATCACTTTTCTACCCGTTTTATCCCATTCAAACTCCACATTATGAAGCAAGATGATCATAATATGTGATTTTTAGCTTGTATATATCAGTTTGTGGTGCACCGGAAACTGTATTTTTACTCAAAACGAGTACAAACTAGAGCAAATTTCACGGAATCTAGATGATTATGTTGAATTTGGCACCATAATGGTGGAGGTGTAAGAAAAAATCATAGTTTAGGGGTAGATGTAATTATCCAAACAGGGGGGGTTTTGTAGTTTGATCATACCTCAGGGGGGTGTTTGTAATTTACCCTATTTTCTATGATTAAATATATATATATATATATATATATATATATATATATATATATATATAACAAAATACAGTTAAACCTCTATAAATTAATAGAATTGCGACCAGTTAAATTCTATTAATTTAGTAAAATATTAAATCATCGAATTAATAATTTTATACGTCAACACTAACTTGGGATCGGAAAAGAATATTATTTAGGTGATGTTATTAATTTATTGAGCTTCTAATATTAATCCATTTCGTTTTTTTTATTATATATAAACCGATTAGCATTTTATTAAAGATTATTTGGGCTGAAGTTTAGGTAGACTTTAGTCTCAAGGCCCGGCCCAAATTTGTGTAGCTTTAAATATATATATAAATAATTATATGTTTAATTTATTCTTCAGTCATCGAAGTTGCTTAAACACAGAACGAACTAGGGCTTGAAATTCAAAAATTAGGGTTTCTCCGGCGCCGTGAATTTGATCTGTGAAAATGATTTACGATGTGAATTCTCCCCTTTTCCGCTCCTTCCTCAGCCAGAAGGGTGGCTCCTCCGACAAGAGGTATTTATGCTCGTAATTTTTTTAATTTTTTTTCTCCGATTATTCGTTGCGATTATGTTTTACTGGGTGTTATTTGTTTTATATCTGTTTGAATTTATGAGGTTATTGTATGTTAGCTTTGGGCATTAAGTAGATGATGTCATGTGTTTGAAGAGCTAATTTTACAAGTTTATGCAGCTCATGTTCAGCCTAAGAACTGAAAATTGTTTCTTGAATGAATATATTTTTGGTGTTCGCTGATGATTTCGCTGACTCACGTAAATGCATATTCTTTTTCATTTTGGTTATGGATCCAATAGTGAACGGGTGGGATCGTTCGGAAGCGTTTTTTAATTGTTATTTCCAATTCAGATAATTAATTATATACAGGCTTTTTTCTATAATTGGTAGGAATATAAGCACAGAGCTTATCTTTTCAACATTAAGTTATTTATCATCTCTTTTGCAATTCTTGTTGCATTTAGTCTTACTCGTTGATCGAAATCCAGGAAAACTGAAGAGCAGAAGCCGAAGGAACAGAGGCCAAAGGCAAGTGAAAACAAACCTGTTATGAATGAGTAATGAGGTGCATCACGCAATCGTTAGCATGGACGGTATATCTAGAATGCTTCTAGAAGTGTCGTGAAGAAACTTTTCACTTTTTTTTGTTTTCGCTTGAACTCGTGGATTTGTTAGTATGTGTAATCAGATATTGATTTGATAAGCAAAGCTTTTGTTTATTCCTCCCCAGTTTTTTATGCTCTATATATGATGCTTTTGTTCACTGTTTCTCGTTTGATTGAATCAATTGGAAGTTCATATTCATGCTAGGAGTTACGCGTGGATTGAGTAGGGTTTGCGCAGGTTAATATTCACTGTTGCAGATACTGTTATATGAACTCAAGAGTCAAAATTGGAGCTGGAAGCTGGTTCCTGTTATTGGTTTGCCGTTATTATGAATTCTTGGTATTGCTATTTGTTTTCATGTTTTTGTTTTGGCTTCTCTCTCATGCTAGTTTCGATTAACTTGGTTTGGGTCTGCACTTCCGAGACAGGACCCGTTATATAGATAAATGTCTTGTGAAGTTCTAGTGTAACTAAAGATCTCTTGCCATAACATTAGATGAAGCATAAATTTGGTGGTGCGTAGTACATATTTCTGTTCTTGTTCAATTGTGTCTAGTTATAAGTTGGTATTTAGAATTCCAATTTTTAGATGTGCCGTTTACTGTCGAGTTTCTGGCAGTCATGTTTATTGAGGCTAATAGCTTTTGTTCTTCACCTTAGTATTAGATGAAGTGTATGTGATGATAAACACACACACACGCACACACACACAAATAAACACAGTTGGTAGAGGGGCCTGTAAAGGAATTGGTTGTGTTTTATTATCCCTTTTTAACTTTGTATATGCAGTTTAAAAAGTCATGAATCTTGCATTGTTGGTATCTTTTGATGTGGGAAGAATGACTTTATTATGCTTTTCACATGTCAAGTTTTTTGACTTGCCTGAGAAATTGTGTGGGTTCACAGTAATTCCATCCACATATTATATCATCAATATGGCAACAGCAGACAGTTGAGGGTCCCCATGTAAGAAAACTTTTCTTTTCTTTCTTTTTTTAATTGAGGTAAATGGAAGGTATGCAATGGAGTAGTAATTGAGTGGTTTCCCATGTGAATTGAATTCCCTTTTTCAAACCCTAATTTCTTTAAAATTCACCATCTATCAACCACCTGTCTTCTGTAGTTAAAAAGTTTTTTGTATGCTACCCCGGTTGAAGGTTACATAGGGTGGATTTTTACTGGTGATCCGCACACACCAATGTGGGTGGGTGTGTTTTTGTATATATGAATAGTAAAGATATCCGATGTATTTCACCCGGTGTAGCATAGTATAAACCGTGATACCGGTGAAGGTTATATAGGGTGGGTGAATTTTTTACTGATGATCTATACATACCAATGTGGGTGTGTGTTTGGTGTATTTATACCCAGTGTAGCATAGTATAAACTGTGGTAGTGATTGGTAACCACTAATTTTGTCCCCCTTGCATCATAGTATAATTTGTTTGTATGTATACTGTGTAGCGTGAGATTATTACAAGAAGACATCCACTTTCTTGAATATTCTTTGCTGGAAATAACTTTATATACAAATCATATTACTCAAGATATGCCTTCACGTGCTGTTTGTTTCTATAAAACTATTGCCCATGGGTCCAAATTCTATTAGTTTTTTTAATTTTTTTTATAGATTAATATGATATTAAAAAACTGATTTGGAAATTAGCTTGCATTAAACTGATTAGCTACAATTGCTAAGTATTTACTTAATTGCGATTACGGGGCACGACCAGTAGCATGTGCTGTTAATGTTGCTGTCTAGTCAAATACAACCAACTGTCTCATTTTCAAGATTCAATAGATGTTATATATGGTTCATCATGAATTTAATTCATATAGTATTTGTTCCATGCTAATCAATTACAATAAATCTTAAACCTAATTTCAAGATGAAGAAAAGTGAAAGCTAACCATAAACATTGATGGATGAATAAATGGGACTTTTTCTTGCTATTCATTAGGGTGGTGCCTTCGTTTTTATCGATTTTGTAGATGCTACACCCGTCTGGTAATTTTGTACCACTGATCTACACTACATACCTATATGTATGTGGGGTCAGTGGGTGGATATTACTTATTTGTATAGATCTATAGTGCAAAATCAACCAATGTATTTCACGAGATGTAGCAACTCATACACCGTTTCTATTACACTACCTCTTTTTTTCTAAATAGTATATACAAGAGATTTTCAAGAGTAAATTGCGGAATATGCTCAAATGAATTCTCAATTTCTCGTACACAAAGGGTTTTTCTTTAACTAAATTTTGTTGCATGGTCATTACACTAATTTGCTATGTGCAATGCAATGTGTGATTGCTCCTCAAACAAATCTAATTTTATAGTACCAATTATTTATGTGGTGGATACCAGGGGCATGTTTAGTGAGAGGTCAGGGGTTCGAATCCGTTTAAGGTTGTTGAATGTGCAACAGAATGCACGAAAATCTTTTTCCAAAGGGAAATGATTTTTTCTCTTCTTTTTAAATTATTTTTTACCTTTGATTTGTTTCTTGTTAGTTATTATATACTCTCTCTCTCTCCAAAATCGGTTACAAATCAATCAATAATTACAATTTCCTTTATTCACGCCGCATTCACTACTCTAGCATCACACCACAAGATTCTTCTTCTTCGTCTTCTCCATTTCTTCTCCATCTTTCATTTTTCTATTCCCTCTTTTGTTTCTCTCTCTAGAAATGTCTGAGCTGTGCAGTTCCAACTCAAAGCGCCATTTTTGTAGTATTTTAATCTCTGGCGTAACTCACTTATTCTCCTTCGTTCTCTCTCACCCTCTCTACTTCTCTTACTTTGTTTTCTTCTCTCCTTACATTCTTAAACTCCTCCACTTTCTCTCTCCTCTTCTCGTCACCATTTCTCTTCTTCTCCTCGCATTCGTCAACGAAGCTTTCTGTACAGAATTATCCGCCTGTGCTTTCATGAAACACTGTCCGGACGAAGGGTTTCAGGGCTCCGATGATCTTGGAATGTACGAAATTCTGTTCGTCCCGTCTGTAATAATGGAGGTGGGAGAAAACCCAGTTGAGTTCTTGGAGGAAAAACCGGAAGAAGATCCCCCGCTTGTTGAAATTAAGGAAGATCTCAGCATTGGTAGTAAAATCGAAAATTTCGCGGTGGTTAATAAGGTGGTGATAAATCCAGCAGATTCTAATGGCGGTGGTGCTGGATTAATGGAGGAAAGGAGATTGAAGAATTTCCTGAAAATTCTCGACGAGTTCGAGAAGATGGCCTCTGGTGTGGAAGATAGGAAGAAAAAAGTGGTGGAGCCGCCCACAGTCTGCGCGAAAACCGATAAAGCGGTTGTCGGAAAATCCCTTTTGAGAAACGGATCCGAGGCAGATGAGAGTAAAGCTGTTGTTAGTAATGGTGGAAAAGATCATCACAAATCAATGGTGAAAGATGATGAAGATGATGTAGAGTGCAAAAAGATGGCCTCTTTTGTGGAAGAGAGGAAAAAGGACGAGCCGCCACCAATTGGCGTCGAAGTGTTCGATAAATTGCCTGTGAGAAATGGATCTGATGCAAAGGAGAGTAAAGTAAGTGTTAAGAGCTTTGCGAATTGTAACAATAGTGGAAAAGATGATAAAAAATCAATTGTGAAAGCTCATTCTCAGAGAATTAGTTCGGATAATAATAATCTCGGGAATTACGGATCGATGAGGAAGGAGAAAGAATGGAAAAGGACATTGGCATGCAAATTATTCGAAGAGAGGCACAATGTGGATGGTGGTGAAGGAATGGACTCGTTATGGGAGGCTTACGAAATCAATTCGAGTAATGGGTCGGCGAAAAAGACCAACGGAAACAAGAATTTGAAGAAGAACGAAAACAAGAGTTTGAAGAAGAAGAAGAAGAGCGAAATCGAAATCGAAATAGAAGAAGATGAAGAAGAAGGGATTAATAATGGGCAGTTGTGTTGTTTGCAGGCACTGAATTTGTCAACAAAGAAGATGAATTTGGGGATTGGAAGACCTAATCTTGTCAAGATTTCAAAGGCAATTAAAGGGATTGGTTGGTTGCATCATGTCAGCAAGAAGGTGCATAATAATAATGGAGATAGATATTAATTTATTATATGTAAAAATAAAAAAAGAAAAAAAAAAGTTTACTGTGTTTTTTTATTTCAAGAAGTTGCTTTTTAACAAGTAATTAATTGTGTATGGTTTTTGTATGATTTGTAAGTTAACAACGTTGTTGATTTTATATATATAATATAACTCGTGAAATTCTGCCAGATCTGGTTGTTTAATTTGATTATATGAGCAAAATCAATGGAAGATGACTAAAAGGCTATATAGTTATATTATTAATTAATTCTTTTTGCATGATTTTCACTTATCTAATCCTCGAGTTTTGATTTCATTCGCCGTAGTTTTCTGTTGACACTTTTCTTGTTTTATTTCAGTTTTGGTAAACTTGAGCAATTTTTACCGATTCGAAGCGATTTGAAAGCGAAACCGATTTTCAATCAAATGCTGGCCAAGAAGACCATAAATGTTACAAACGAAACCGATTTTCAATCTTGTAGCGATCGAACTAGAATTGAGCTTCGAAGATGTTCACACAAATGTTATAAGCCGAACAAAAACCATTAACCTTGGTAAACCATAAGTAGTTCGATAAAAATTAAGTGCGGAATTTTATTCCAATACATCAAAGAAGAGCAATACGGCCCCCATAACTTATACCTCAAATACAAAAACTTCTAAATGTCTCGAGAATCTATTCCCTCCTGGGGACGACGACCTTAGGTGTACACTACCAAAAAAAAAAGAAAAAAAAAACACGAAACCTACTTAAATCTCATCTACTCACCCACTATACCCACAAACGGGAAAAAATGTGAACAGATTAGGGGAGGGCATTTCAGACAATTCACATGTGTGATAAAACTGCTCAACCCAAAGACCCGTTCAATGATGTAAAATAAATACCAGAAATCGAAAGAAAAGAGAAAAAAGAACAAGAATAAATCCTACCCGAAACTCCTCAAGCAGTTGCAGAAACCCTAGGCGTCATATTCTTTGCACCACCGTTGACACTTTCAGACCTTTGATATCCTCCTCGATTGCCACCTCTGTTATTACCATACTCACTCCTGCCGTTCAATTCGCCCCTGTTGTAACCCCCTCTGCCCCCTCCGTAATTTCCTCTTCCTCGTACGCCCTCGTTTCTGAATCCGGAACCTCGTCCAGGTTGAAATCTTCCCCTGTTATTTCCTGTTAAGAAACAGAGTAGAGGTTATGAAAAGTGTTCTACATTAAAGTAGGAAATCGAGTTACTTCTATCTGTCTTCTTGACGAATTAAGATGGAGCTGGATTAGTATATCGTCGTTTTAGTAGTATTTGTAGCAAGCTAACACTAAGCTCTTTGTTTCAAATTTATCTGCGTTCTACGAGCATAAATCAGAAGTTAATTGCACTTGCCTCGGGAATTTGTAGACCTCTTCTCTTCAACAAACACTTGGCGCCCACCAACTGTCACTGGAGAAGCCTGAAAATCAAGGTAATGCCAAGTTTAAATAGAAGTGGTTTATGCTCGTAAGAAGTGATACATGGAAAAATCACCCGGTGTGATGGTACCAGGTATGTATAGGTACATGTATGCATGTGCATAGGATGTCTGATATAAGACGTTATCTTGCATCTAAGCTCAAAAAGGCCACATACCTCGAGAGCTTTTTGCAGAGAACTTGCCTCCTCAAATTCCACAAAGCCAAAACAGAAACCTTGTTGCTGCAGAAAAAGAATTAAAATCGGTGATTTCGCAATTCTTAATCACTGAGCGGATATTAGAAGAATCTATCAAACATCCTCCATTAATTAAACACGGGGTTAATAAATTTGAACATACTCTGTTGCTTCTAACTTGAATCCCGTCACTCTTGATAGCGCCAAATTTCTTGAATACTTCCTCAAGTATTGAATCAGTAGCGTTCATCGGAAGGCCTTTTATATATACTGAGTAACCATCAGCTGCATAAATGAGAGGAAAATGATATGAGAAATACAGCAGAAAGTGCGATTCAACCAAAGAACAGAAAATTAAGAATTACATGCCTTCCTCCTCTTGGCTATTCCCATTATCAACAGACTCCAAACTTGAAACTGGTCCATCGGTTGGTGGGGCTAAATTATGTTTCACTTGCTCAATTTTCTTTGGTGGAGCTTTACGAAGAGCAGTCACTGGGGGCGAGAGAATTACACCACTTTCCTTGAGATGCTTCACCTGAATAATATTATGTGCAAGATTGTTAGAGATTGGTACTGGACCATTACTAGTGTAGCAAAAAGCGGCGGCTTAAATTAACATAAGCACATATGAATTAGTACAGCTCCTATACACTTACGATAAAGGCATAAGACTTCTTTGGCAGTTCCTCAATTTTGGCACTGGATTCAACAATTATTTCTCTATCATCTTGCACTTCATCAACAACCTCAGCCACAGGGACTTCTTCTTCAGCAATCGGCACATCTCCATTCTCCGGTGGGTTGATAACTTCTCCACTGATCGCTTCCTCAGCAGATGGTGTGCTTCGCTCAGAAACATGACTTTCCTGAATTGGTTCAGCAACTGCTAATACTTGAAAAAAAAAATTAAAACAAATTGTCAGGTAACAGACAACATTGAAAAGAGACAAGTACAAGATTAGTTATGTCTTGTTCATTACGTGGTTCAGCAGGAGCAGGAGCAGGCACCAGCACATCATTGACCAAGGCTGGGTTCACATTAACAACATCCACATACCGGAACATGTCGTTCAAAACAAAGTAGCCCTTGTCTTGAGGTGCGAGGAAGAAAGATTGAGCAAAATTTCGGACAGTGTTCTCCTTCCCTGTAAGATAGCCAGTTACAAGAACATCCACTCCACCATTAAACGAGTCTTGTGCATCCACCGACTTAATCTCAGCCCTGAAGTCACCATACTTGAGTGAGACAATCTTCTCATGGATAGCCTGTGTCATCACATATCCACAGATACACAAAAATTAATACAAAAATTCATACTGAAACCAGTTAACACTTAATGAATCACCATTTACTTCCTTTAATGAGCCAACAAGCAAATTAATGTACAAACATCAGACCATCCAAACTCGTACCCCAAATAAACAGTAGCACAAAAATGGGCAGAACTGCACTAGAAAAAAGTATGTTCCCCATCATAACAGAAAGAAAACAAGTGAACGCTTAACCCTCCTATTCTTATTACATTTACATTAGCCAGTAGCCACACAAATCTTTTTCCTAAAATAAACTTAAGGGGCAGTAATAGAAATCTATTACATGTAAAATTAAAATTGTGTGCATGACTCTGGCCTGCCCAAAAAAGGAAAAGAAAGAAATAAAAAGATTGCTATTTTTAATAGGTTTTATTTTTCTATTTTAAATGCTAATGTAATTGCCCCCCCTACAAAAGACGAAATATTATTGAGTTCCAGTTAGGACTTACAGTAGTATATTTTGGATGCATCATTTTTAATTTATACTTATTTAATTAAAATCTAACAAATGTGTACCTACTGGGAATTATTTTCCATAAATATCCACAGGCATTGCCTAATCTCTAATTTTAAGAGAGAGAGAGAGAAAGAGAGGGATTACTTGCATAGTGGTGGTGATGCTCATGGAGCCATCCTCCTCAGGACGACCAAGCTTACTTATGTCCTGATAAAAATGATGAACGACTCCTGGCGAATGGTGCAGAATGCGATAGTACTGCTGCACAAATGCGTTTGCCACCTATTCAACCAAAATGCAGGACCAAGTTCAATCAACAATTAAAAAAAAAAAGCCCAACTTCAGGGAAAAAAAAATTACCACAAACACAAGTAATCGACAGGAAAAAAAACTTACGACTTGCGCAGAAACAGGTAGCTGAGCCGCTGCCGCTGCCGCTGCATCTGCCGCCGACGCCATTATTGGTCAGTGATCTCACTAATAGACCTACAAAAACCCTAACATCGTCAAATTAAGCCGACTCACATTCCCACACACACAAAAACCTATCTTCACAGATCTCTATTTACCAATCAAATCAAAATATTACTACATAGGCATTAATAACAATTTCATGAACGTAGTAAATGATCGTCGGATCGGGTGATACCTGGACTCAAAGCTTTACAGATGCGCCTGAACAGAGCACGAGAGAGAAACCGGAGTCGATTTTGTTTCTCTCTCTACTTACCGAGCGAATACCAGTAGCTCCGGCGATGGAAACTAGGGTTTAGGCGGCGGAAATTGGGGACGAATGGTGGATCTCAAAGAGTAGGAATGTAGAGAGATGTGAGAGAAAGGGTTTCTTAGAGATTTATGGGCAGACAATAGAAATAGAGCAAAAAGCAAATCTTTGTGTGAAAAAAAAAATATTTAAATAGAAGTACAACTCTTTATTATTAGTGATATATGTTTAGAATATATTTATTTTTTTAATTGTTTTAAAAATAGGTTTTTTTTTATTTTTTTATCATGTGTTCGGCTTATTAAACCTCGTTTGAGTCCAACTCGATTATTTATCGAATACGACTTTTAAACTCGGATTTTTTTAGTGCACGTATGTGTTCGACTCAACTCGACTCGATTCGTTCGAGCATGAACTATATTTATCGAGATTTTTTAATACATTGTACACTTTAAGATGCATGGATATTGCATTGCATGGTGTGAATGGTAATAATAAAACCTATATTAATTGTCCTCGTACTTTTACAAATTTATTTATAAGAAATTATTATAAATAAATTCTCAAATACCATAAACTACTTTAAATACTTTATTTGCTTCAATTTCATTTTGTTCAATCAATACAAAGTGGAGAAAGAATTTATGTTTTGGATTGATTGCTTTTATTTATTATTCATTTTCCTTTCATGGAGTAGTTGCTATTTATGGATGAAAATTGGAAATAAATCGTGATTGGATTTAACCTAATCCAAGTTTTAATTTATTTTTTATAAAAGGATAAATTATACCTACATATGGGTGTAAATGACTTGAGTCAACTCGACTAAAGCTCGAACTCGAATTTTTCAATTCGAGCTTTCTAATGAGTTGAGCCCGAGCTCATTCTTAATAGTTCTTGGGCTCGCAAGCTTTTTTTAGAATTTTTATTATTTCTTTATTTTTTTTTAAAATATAACTAAAATAAAAAAAAT
>NW_012193112.1:331323-349572 GCF_000504015.1 Erythranthe guttata
TTAACAAGTAAATATATTAATTCAAAATTTAAAAGAATTGATATCCTTAAATATTTATTTATATATTATAGTACATGTAATATTATTTTAATAAATAAAACTGTGTCCGTTGGTAAGAATTATTAAAA
Organism: Erythranthe guttata; assembly: GCF_000504015.1. Next base: position 331,452 of record NW_012193112.1, read on the forward strand.
ATATATTAAATTTATTTACTTCTAACACCGTTAAGAGTATGTTGACCGTTAAAATAAAGGGGTAAGTGTATTTTTCATAGTACGAGAGGGTAAGTGTTACATAGAAAATAGTACAAGGGGGTAAATTGTGGTTGGGCCCACATAAATATAAACAGAGTGAAATTTAACTGAAATTTAATACCAACTCCCAAAATTTATTCAAGAGAAATCAAATCCTAAAAAATATATTAATTTAAACTAGTCAATAATTGGATGGAAAAAAATTCCTAAATCAACAATAATTAGGAATTGTAGTAGCATGCATACTCCTAAAAAAGAAAAAAAAAACTAGTTGGACTCAAACGGGTAAGTAGAGATCCATGGATCAAGATAGGAAACCAGAAAGTTTCTTCAAGAGGAGAAAAGCCATTATCAGAACCGTCCACACGATCCACACGATCAAACCTCCGATCCTTACATCCCACTGCTCATCCGCACACATTTTGCCATTAGTTATTTCACAATAAGCAATATGTAACAAAATATATACTTACAACAAAATAGTAAAATACTAGGATTGTGTAAAACAAACCTCAGACGGTTCTTTGGTAGGAAGATTTCTGTCAGCACGATCAAGGCAAAAAGTCAACATCTCAGCAATTGTCAACTCTGTCGCAAGATCGTCGCACTCTACAAACACAACAAGTACATATAATCAGTTGTGCGTGTGCGCGAGTGTGTGTAATTAACAATAATATTATCGCAAAAATAAATTATCCTGTTGTAATACCTGGAATATCAAAAACTTGTGTTGTTGGAGGAATGCCTAAGATCTCTCCCAGATGAATACGTACTCTAACACGGTCGGAAACCGACAATATATCTCCATGTGTTACTGCAACAACTGGCTTGTCGTCTGATATACATACATTCACGATAATAGAATTTATTAATCTCCCATTTTTTGACATAATAAAAAACAGAATGGAAATAACAAGATTTATATTTTCTATTTTGTTTTTTTGGTACCTTTATATGACAGCAATGGATTTTTGAAATTTTCGGCAATCAGTTGAGAGTACCGCTTCTTATTTTCATCAAGACTGTCGATTGATTCCAACACAGAGACCGCATTCACAACGAATACGACAAAGTCAACTGCCCTCACCTTATAACTTGTAGAACGTCTCCTCCGAGACTTACACTTCAATCGAGCTTTGAAATCCGTACTGTCCGAATTCCTGAGGAAAAAAAAAAGAATTATCAGTTGCAATTAGTGATGGAAACTCAACGGAATTTCAAATCTCCGTTCATTTCGATCCAAAATTCCTTTATAGAACAATATTTTTCATTCATAATTTCAAAAATCCCGATTTTTAGGATTGGATAATTAAGAAAATTCCAAAAAAATCATTTATAATATCAATATTGTTAATGTAAATTTCTGAATTTCGCCTATTCAATTTCCGAAAATTTTAGATTTTGAAAAAAAAAATTCGTTCAAAATTCCGATTTTCAATTTTTCCATTTTTTTTTTTTTTAACTTAGTTATTAAATTCCAAAAAAATCAAACTTTTTTCGGATGTGCTAATTCCAATCCGATCGGTCCGACTTCCACCCCCATAATTGCAATAAACTAAAACGAAAATATCCAGATAAATATTTCAGCGACTCACCTAGTGACAAGTTCCCCATCACAAACACCCATTGTCATCCAAACGTTGAACAATTCCCGATTTTCAGACAAATCATCGGACAAACTGCGTGTGTCGTACAAAGAAAAAGAACCCGATTTTCTCGGGATCATGTACTCATGCAGGAAACAGGTCCCATCTTCAGTAGGAGAGTTATCTGTTTAAAATCAAAACGACGTAGTTCATATATTTGTAACATATATATAATTCAAAATGCAAAAAAAAAAAAAAACAATTAATATTATTACATGTTACTTGAGCTCTTTCCAAAGTGAACAAGTCCTTGTCAAGAACTCGAGAAATTTTGTTAACAAGGCTACTCTTGCCCGAACCCTTTGGACCAATTAGTAAGAGCGAAGTAGTTTTCGGTACTTTGTACTCGCTCAAATCCACTCCATCTTCTATTTCTGCCCACGAACCCGGAGTATAACTGAATTTTTTTTTTAAACAAATCACTTATTATTTTTTTTTAATTTTATTTAAGAAACTGAAAAGTGAATTTCGAAAATCAAAGAATTAAGAGTAATGGAAAAAATTGACCTCAAAAGTTTAGCTTTAGCCTGATCCAATTTGTGGATAGTTGGAAAGCCCTGATAACTACTCCAAACCTCATCATAAAACTTAATTCTCTGCCTCTCAGAAGCTTCCTCCATTATCGAACTAGTGCAGTAATTCATATCTGGAATTCCTTCGTAATTCTTTTCGCTCCAAACCTCATCATCATCATCATCACCACTGAATAATAAATTTAATCAATCAATACATAAATTCAATTTCCAATGAGAGCGAAAATTCTCTGGGAAAAAAAACTAGGTTATATGTAAATCATACGAAGCGAATCGCCTGGAAACGCCGGATTTAGTTGATTCGTGTGGGGAATTGTGTCCTGCCCATGAGTCCTTCTCTACAGAAGAGAGAGAGAGAGAGAGAGAGAGAGAGAGAGAGAGAGAGAGAGAGAGAGAGAGGTTATAATCAAATACTCAACAGACATGCATATACAAAATATACATACATGTGCGTGAATATGCAATTAAATACATGTGTATATGTTTAATTCATCGGCAGAAAAACGAAAATACAAAATCGAAGCTGTTAAAATCACGTACCAGATGAAGAAGAAGACCACGAATTATAGTTACCGCCGCCACCCATGTTGTTTCTCACACTACCAGTTGCAGGGCAAAAAGCACCAAACTTTAGAGAGAGAAAAAAAAAAAGGAAAGATTAATTTAGGGCGGAAGAGAGAGAAGGGTTTATCAAATACTGAAAATCGTAACAGGAGTATTTGTAGTGATCTTAAGATACCGGCCAGATCTTCAATATCTTTTTGAAAAATAATTTACAAAATTTATTTATATTTTAAAAATCATTTATATATTAGATTATTGTATTTTTTACGTAAAAAATCATTAATTAATTTAGATTATGTTATATAAAAAATATCTTAATTAATTTAGATTATGTTATATAAAAAATCATCTAATGAGAGTGATGTTAAGATATATGTTGAAAGTGCAATGCAGGTGATTCTTGATTAGGTTTATTTCACTACAATATATTTAAGAAAATATCAGAAATTCGAAATATTTTCAACGTAAAATCGAAAAACGAAATCGAAATTTCAAGCAAAACTGCTACTTCCTTCTCACTCTGAAAATTTTGTATACATATAGTATAACATTCACAAAATTTGTTGTGGTCCAGTAATACAGTTGAAATATCATATATCTAGTAAGGAATGACATAAGGCAGAGCAATAATATCTGCGGCCCCCAATTCGATAGCTTCGGCCCAAACATGCTTATGAGTCGACTCGGAACCCAATTTCGGCCTCTTTGCCTTGTATCCAAACAACCAATCTTGATCGTCAAATCTAGGCGGATCTACTTTCGGTACAGTCAAAATCTGGCTCAAGTATTTCAAATCAGGATGATTAGTCTTCGTAACTTTCTTCTCCTTCTCCTTACGAGCTTTTACAGATACGGACAACGGCCTCGATGACGTGGACGTTTTACCATCTAATGCGCCATTATCCAACTTCCTTCCATTCTCCACAACGGGCCCCGAGTTTGGTTTCACATTTGTCGGATTAGTACTATTGCCATTACTCGTTGCATGATTATTTGAACCGGCCTTTCCGTTATGAGATGTCGAGTGGTTATTTTCAACCACTAATTGAGAGGACGAGAGCTTGCCGTTGATCTTCCCATTTGTAATAACACCGTCGATCTTTTGATTTGTAATAACGGCCCCTTTCTCCTTCTCCACATGATTTGTGATGACGTCGATCTTTTGATTCGTAACAGGAGAAACTTTTTCCACAACCGCCCTTAACGTAGGAGTATTGGGTCGAAATCCGTTGTCTTTTTTGGCGCCAAAAAATAAATATAAAAACATATTAGGTCAAGAAGTCACACACCCGATAATAAATAATAAAATAAATGAAATGTTCTTTTACGGCAGTAATTAATGATTGATAAAAAGCGAAAGAACTCACCATGCAAAACGCCATTCATCGCGCGCTTTTCTTGTTTCGGAATATTTCCCCAACCGTCGAGGCTCTCCTTCAAATGATCCGAGGGATTATTATTATTATTATTATAAAGAGCATTACCGTTGTTTTCTGTTTGTTTAACGTTCTCTTTACTACTCTCCTTCACCTTCGTCTGTTTCTTCTCCTTCTCCATTTTCTTCTCCTTTTTCCTCTCTTTCTTTCTCTTCTTTTCCTCCCTCTTCTTATCTCGATCTTCGTTCTTGCCTTCGCCGACACTATTTCCATTTTCCTTCTTTTCTTTTAACTCATTCCTCTTCTCGATTCCATCTCCACAAAACTTCCCATGAAAACCGTTTATAGAGCCATTAGCCTCAACTTTGGGAGTGTGTCCATTAGCCGTAATAAGCTCATGCTTTTGTTCCACGACTGCGATTTTCCCAAGTGTTCGATTATCCGTCGTCGCCCCATCGTCATTTCGAACTCTTTTTCCCAATTCGACCAGAATTCTATAATCCTGCATTCCATCGGTCGATTTGCTATCGTCGGCAACACACTTCTCGGTTTTTTTCTCTTGCTTATCTTTCTTCTTTTGCTTCCGGTCATCTTTATGTTTACCTTCACTTCTATCCTTTTTTTCCTTTTTCTCGCTTCTTTCTTTCTTGTCTTTATCCTTCTTTTCCTTGTGCTTTTTGGGCTTATGCTTCTCCTGATAAATGACGAGCAAAATCTACACGTGTCATACACCAAGTCGATTTTCATAAAAAGCGACACTAACGTATACATACACATAAAGCTCTTGAAATACATCCCATTCCAAATAATGGGTGAACGTGAAATCATTAACCGCAAGTGTCTCTTTTGTTAACTTCGGTTCACGAATTAGGAAAGACACGTGGCCAAAGATATGCTCTTAATTTTCAAGATCAAGCAGTGTAAAACCAAGAAACCGAAATACTTATAGTTTACGATATATATATATACCATCTTAGGCCTCGTCCCTATAAATCATGCCAAGAAAGCTATTATGCCATAATACACACAATCACACGATCATCTTTCAATAAAACGTGCCAAAAATAGCTAACTTCCTCTATACGACTGTGTCCCAATACTACAGTGGCAAAATCCCATGTCCCATAATTTATAAACATCCGACAGCCTTAAAAAAACCATCACAAAAAAACAGATTCGAGTGAAGCACAAACCTTCGATATCAAGTTCACGTTATCGGGGCTAGCCTTTATCTCATATCCAGGTGGCGGAAATGGGAAACAGCGAGACATTGCACGTGAAAAAACCGAACGGAAAAACACTTATGTTGGTCATGCACCATGCCCTTGCATTACATTTCCAGCCTGCCACTCACACTGTTAAAAAACGAAAGTTCGAACATCGATAAAATGTGCTCAATTCCCCTGCATTGTACTTGAATTTTCGGAATCAAGAAAAATTACTAACATTTAAGCAGTCATTGTGGCGAAGAGGGTATTTTAATCGAATCAAGAAGTTTCGTTTCTGTACGAATATCGAGAATCTGCACTTCAACCAAAAATCGAATCAAGGGATTTGCTGTGCAGAGTGTTACCACTAATCAAAGAGCTGAAAATCAACATTAGCCAACAAACACCAGAACACTCAAACATGCTTCAATTCATAACTCAATCTGCTGCACGTGCCATTCATGTGAGCATGGTAATAATCTTAGGATTTTTTAGAATGGAAAATCAGGGCTTTACTCCAGGATCAAACACTAAACTCAAAAAAAAAATGAAAAAGAAAATAAAAATTAAAAAAAATCCCAGCAATCCAAATTGAGGTGAAAAAAAACATAATCTGCAAAAGCAAAGTTCTTTCACACTTATTTCGAAAACAAACAGATACATTGTAAAACAAAGAGAGAAACATCACGCAAGAGAAATCTGAACAAGTTTATCTCTTCTCTTCCCCTACCTCTTCTCTCTTCTTTTTTTATTCTCTGTATAATTTAAGTATGTATGTGTATGTATATATATTTATACAAATTGTCCTCAGATCCTGTTACAGAGTTTTCAATTTTTTTAATGGGTTTTTCTCTGAGAAAGGGGGCCGCCTCCCATGAAACCCCAAAAGGGAAGAGATCCAATTGTTTTAGCAATAGGCGTATTTATAAGGGGCGGAAGGAGGAGAGAGAAAATGTTGAGGAGAGAGAAACGTTTTAAATAAAAAAGAAAAAGAAAAAGAAAAAAGTCAAAAAACAGTCGCTTCTAAAAGTGATTTAGAAATTAGCTTTTTATAGAGTATAATTATAAGTTTAGATGAAATTAACTTTTACTCTTGCTTCTCTAAAATTAAGTTCTTTTAAGCTATATTTTTAAGAAGCATCACTACAACTGTTTTTTTTATTTAAGTTGACTTTTCAGTATAGTTACAAACAATCTTAACTTTTAGAAATAAACAATTTATACTCATACATATTTTAACTCATAATTACTAATTTATGTTTTTTTTCAGTACGCTTTTGCAAACACCGCCTAAGAAGAATACAACGCGTAACAATTCGAGTTCAATTTTTATAGTCAACATGTGGGCTACTATACTACATTTGTGGATGGAAAACAAGAAAAAATTGAACCCAGTTATAGTGAGTCAAATTATTTAAAAGGGCAGCTGAAATAAATGAAATTTCAATGTCAAAATATTTGTAAATATTTACTTCAATTTCTTTTGTCTTGCACAAAAAAAGGAATTCCCACATTGTAAGTATAGGTACATTATTGTGGCTATTGATGAATGAATGGTTATATTCTTATCGTGCGCAATTGTTGCAAATTTACGGTGACATGTTATCCGATGTATTTACCCGATATAGCATCTATAAGTCCGTCGAGTTATAATCTATTAATTTGTTAAGTGTTGTATGATTCTTGACATCTCAACTATTGCAATAAATCCTTGACTAATGACGTTTACCTTGCGAGGGATAAATGTCGCATGTTCACATGGATGGATAAGGTTTTAGAGGACATGTTTGCCATCGACTTAAATCGTTCGTCAGTTATGTTTTTCTTTTTTTTTTTCTTTTCGCTTTAATCTCGAATATGCACTTGAGAAAAAAAGAAATGCATCTTTGAGATACAGCTCAATTTAGTTTCTATCTGTAACATTGTTTTCTCAAGAATGGTTCTGGATACATCCCAAAAATTCAAAAACGAACTTAAAATTTTCTGACTTAAATCGTTTTTTCGTGCAGAAAGATCCGCACTTAAAAATAATCGGTGTGCTTAGCTATAACTGTAATGACAGTTGGGAATCCCAGAATCATCGTTAGCGGAAAAAAAAAGGTTTAATTTGAACTCTTTACAGGTGAATAACTGTATGGGCGGTCAAAGTTTAGAACTATTATAAATTTATAATGAATATGAACACTTTTTGTTTGTTGCCTCATAACTTCACAAAAAGAGACCGTCAGCATATCTCAGAGGTAGTGACCCTGCGGGAAGGGGGAGGACGCCGCCAGTAAAGGTCGTTCTAAAATATTCGACTGAAACGATGACATGGCAAACCCTGCCGATTGTGGGCCCCCTATTGATGGATTTGGATGTGAACTGCAATCGTAGAAAGGATAAATGATCAACTAAAAGACTTTCTATCTCTATCTCTTATCTCTCAACAATTTCACAATATTCATATTTACAGATAAATCGTGTCGAACTTACCTGAAAGACAGGGATAGGGAAGGCTCCCCTGAAGAAGCTATTGCGTGGTGATTAGTGGGAAACAGCGACCACAAAACTGAAAAGCAGCAGTGATCCTTAAGTCATGAAGCGTATCCTTAATAAATATAAACATATAAAGGGCTCGATGCTAAATAATAATATTTGAACATTACCTGATTGTTGTGAAGGATTAATAAAACCAGGGCAGATCATTACATCCTGTACAAGGAAGGCCACAAAGTTTAATAAACAAAAAAAAAAAAAAAAAAAATTGATCCAGGGACAATGAGACACAAAACATAAAGGAACTTGCCTCTTTGGCACCTTGATTTTTGTGGAACGTCTCTGCAAGAAGTAAAGTTGCTCGTCAGAAAAAAATGTGAAGATGCAAAAATCGTATGAAGGAACAAACCAAAATGAACAAATGTACATGATTTCAAATGGTAGTTTATGTATTTAAGGAAGTTAACCAAAATAACTGACTGGGAAATGACCTATCGGTCATTACTTCACTTTATAATACGCTAGTCTGAAAATCGACTTTCTGAATGGAAACTCAGTAGGAACAAAGGGTCTTAGCAGCTATCCTGAAGATGCTCATTAATTTGGTGGTGTTATAGCAAACGAGAACAATTTGTTCAATAAAAGCTAACAATAACTTTATTCTTGGGTGCAGAGATAAATAAATAAAATGAAATCACCCGCATATGACATTAATAACAACTTAAAAAACCACAAAAACAAAATTTTACCCAAGTTTGGAGCACTGGGTTTTACTGCCAACGTCAAGCCAAGATAACAATCATCCTTTGAAGTGCCAAAGTCCCACAGGTTCAGTTCAAGATTGGGTTCAGATCCTATATACATGTTAATTTGTAGGAACATATTATAGACTCTGCCTAAATCATTCAGGGATATGCTAATCTTTAATTAAAATTACCTAGAGTTAGTTCCAGTGTATTTCCAGGAGAACGAGGAACCCACTTGGTAACCTAATCATTGGAAGAAGTTAGGTACATATAAAGCAACTAGGTAACATAGTTAAATTTTGAAATGTATATTACGTGGAAAAAGGGATGTTGCAAGCATTGATCTGCAGTTGGCCTCTTTAACGGATCCCATGAACAAAGTTGCTGACATGGAAACAATATTATGTTAAAGATGCTTAGACCAAAAAGTTAGGTCAAAGTAGATCCACAATAAGATGGAGCAAAGAGATTTAAGTTACCTTGATCAAGTCAATTGCTTCTGAGCTTGCGTACGGAATAATTTGAGAAAGATTAGCAGGTACGATCTATCAACAAATTTGACATCAAATCAATTCAGAGATAAGCAGGACGAAAATATGAGAGATTAATAGCAATATAATGTGAAGGTTCAAGGGAACTCACATCTGAATAAGTGATATCAGCTAATCGAGAAATGTTTGTCGCCTCGGGGAAGGTATTCCAGTCTGGTGCCCCAAGTACACAGCATATCTTGTATAGTTGATCAATTTCACTGTTCATATATGGAACGAGATTTACATGTTATTACAGGACACATCTGTAGATACTTGACTATCGCAGTCTTTTAGCTGATTAGATATTTCACATATAACCGGATAAATATATGTTAGATAAATAGATCATGAGGTCACCTTTCCCCAGGAAAAATCGGGTCCGAAGTGAAAAGCTCAGCCAGTATTGCCCCGACTGCCCACATATCTGTAACGATTTAAGGATTTAAGTGGATATAGTCTAAGAAAACAGAAATATACAAACAACTATTCCAACATATCTTCTCATGGAAGCATATATATTAAAAATCGATGATAAAATCAAAGTGCCAAGTTTCATCTAGTCTTGCACAAATTTTGTAAATATAAAATTTTGCGAGACAACAATCATTTACAACACAAGCATTCGCAATAATCAACCACTATTGAGAGAGAACAACCAGGAATAAAACAACAGAATACAGCAATTCCATAAACTATAGAATAGAATGACAGGAAGCGGGAGTGAATAATATAGCTTTGCATACCAATGGCAGGGGTATAGGATGCAGATTGCAACAATACCTCTGGAGCTCGATACCTAGCCCGAAAGAATTAATCAAATGTAAGATAAACATTGATACTTTTCATAAAAAAAAAAACAGAGGTGCATTGGCTTAGATAACTTGCCAGCGAGTAGAAACATAGTCAGTATAAGGAGGCGTAGATGACAATTCTCTAGCCAGTCCGAAGTCAGCTATCTTTATTGTGTTATTTGTAACCAGCAAATTCTCTGAGAGTAGAAGGATTTCAATTAATTAAATCTATGAAATTATTTCTATAAAGCAAAAGCTTGTCAATTATGATGCAGAGAAAGCCTTAATAAATTAATACCAGGTTTAAGATCCCGATGAAAATATCCATGTTTATGGACATGTGCAAGTCCTTGCAGCACCTGAGACATCAGAACTCGAATCTCTTCCTCTGAGAAAGATCTTTGCTGATCTTTCATTATTTGGTATAAGTTGTGTTCCTGGAAATATAGTTATATAAATCTCATGATCAAGAAGGTATTATAAAATTTTCACTGGTGATATTATTTTTTTTTAATAACTTTAAAGTCAGATCAAGACATACAGTCTTAGGCCTATTATTGTCTATAAAGATCAATTTTCATCAGAAGGACGAGGACAAACGGGAACAAAACTAAGCATGACTTGGGAGTATAAGTGAAAAGAAAAATCAAAATAAATTTCAAAGAAAGTGAAGTTTAAAGAATTTTCTGTATTTATGCCACAAATTAAATCAAAGGAATGTGAACTATTTATAGCTTCACATGTTTACAGAGATCCTTTGCCCATACATTGTAAGAATATGCCGCATAAGTTCTAACATGTATGGAATGAAAAGAACAAAGGACGAAAGTAAGAACAGAAAATAATTTGCAAAAGAGTAAATGAAATCGCATGATATACCATGTACTCGAATATGAAGAAAAGCTCATTGTTTTGTCTGACAATCTCCAACAATTTTATGATGTTAGGATGATTTAATCTGCGGAGGGACTACACATAAGAGGAAATAAGAAATGTTAGCCAAAGTAAGTAAGAGCACCCTCCATATAACAAGTTCCATCAGCTTCAAGAGAAAAGCCACCATCAATTGACTCAAATACCTTTACTTCCCGTAGGTTTACACATTCATCCCAGTAATAAAACTTTCTCTTCATTTTCTTGACAGCAACCTGCAACAGATCCTAAGTTAAGATGGGTCGCTTTTCATATAACGTTATATATTAGATGTTACATTGAATTGCCTTTTCTGTAACATAATCTCACTGTAGAACTTCGCAAGAAAATAGAGATAAAATGAAAGAGGGTGAATTTTGCTCACAATCTCAGATGTTTCAATATTTACGGCTTTATATACACTGCCGCATGTTCCATCACCAAGCTCGTCCAAAAATTTATATCTGAAAAGACAAGGGAAAGAAAACAGCCCCGTGAGGTTCACAAACTGCCAGAAGAAAGTCTTTACCAGTTGCGTTCAAATGAGTAGTAATAGGAAAATACTCACTTCTCCATTCTTAGATTTACAAAAAAACTGGACTGTTGAAGTTAGCTCAATAGAGTTCTAATCTTTTCAAAGAGGTTCTGTACACTTTTTGAACAGTGTTCTTCTGCTGTATGAGCACATCTATGCTTACATCCACCAAATAATACAATATGTAATAGAGTGCGGGCTTCTCATTGTACGAATGATTAAATATCAACCAAAATGATATCAACATGCTTATATGCAGCCTTTACTAGCTGCAAGCACAGATTATCATCTAAAAACAGCAACCGTCTCCTTGCGCACCTTTCCTAAAAACTTGAGCAGAGTGTTCAAATTTATCTAAATCATCAGCAAGAAACTATCCAGGCACCTCAAATTTCATCCACCTGTCACAATTTAAAAAAATCAAATAAGCAAACAACCGGAAAAAAAAAATTAACCCAAAGAAAAATACACTTGCCAATTGGAAATTTATAAAAGACTAAACCGACTGCTATGTTGGTTCTAGCCTTCAGAAAGATTCCACTATTAACTATATCAGCCAATTTCTGCTAAAATTAACCCTAGAAAATCTTGCAGATATCAGATAAGTGCATACAGCAACTGCATATAAATAAATAAATAAACCTTCAAACAAATTGCGACTAAAATAAATAGAAATCTAAATTCAGAGGTAATGTTTTCCAAAAATGTTGGAGGTAACCAAGAACACAATTTCGGTAATCTAATATTCAGGTGAAATTTTAATCAAATTCCGGCCTATAGTATACAATCAACTCATTTATTGAAAAAATAGATTCGCATGTAACATACTAATTTCAAGGGCAAACACTGAAGGGAGGAGAATCAAAACTAGATCAGCGAGAAAATTCAAGTCGGAGAAAAACATAGGGCTAACAACCACGATCAGCTCAAAAATAATTAAAAAATAAAAACCAAAATTACACTCATTATTGCACAGTCCACCAAATTCAAATTGCGGATACCTCACCAATCAAAAGCACAAGTATAGAATCTAATACCACATCCGCGCAAAAATGTATAACTTCTCAAAAAATTGGTAACAAAAAATCGGAAGAAATAAAACTTAGAAGCCAATTGAACTCACCTAATATGGAACTGTTAACACGCCATGACTGAAAGAGGAAGATCTAGAGAGAGAATATATGTGCGTAGAGAGAGAGAGAGAAAGAGAATTGGATATTCGGATCAAAATGCAGAAAGAAGACAGGTATCGTTGAAAACAAAGGGAGAAGGAGGAAAAGAGGAGAGAGAGAGAGAGAGAATTGAATTAACGGAGCTATGTATGTATATATGTTATCAATATATAAAACAGAAATTCCGCAGAAGTAGCGTTGGAGAAGAAAACCCAAACGCATAATATCAAATTAATAATTAATTAAATAATATAATATGCAAAAAGCATGCTTTTATTTAGGAAAATATATATAAACAATGGGGAAGGGGGTGAAGGGGAATCGGTCCTGGCACTGAATGACGAAATTACCCTTCTTAAGTGCGAATATTACCTATTAGAATATGTGTGGCTGTTTGGATGGAGTGGAATTAATTTAGTCACGAGACTTCCCTAGAAAAGAAGACTGAGGGTAAATTTGACCACAGGAAATCGTTGGTGCATATCTAAGTAGAATATTACTTTCTCATGAAGACTTAATTAAAAATTTAAAATTCTACTTACTTTCTCATCAAGACATAATAAAAAAAAAATCTTAATGACAAATATATTCAAATATCAATTTGTTATAAAATTTGTAAATAATTCCCTGAATAATAAAATAGGGCAAATTACGGCCTCCAGGTAAAGTTAAATTACGGAAAAAATCTATCATGTTTGGATAATTACAATCACCCTCAATTATGTATTGTCTATTGAATGAAGCGTTTTTTTCGTTAAAAAATACATAATCAGGGTGGTTAGTTTTAATTATCCAAATACATATGATTTTTTTCGTAATTTAAACTTATTTCAGAAAGTGACCGTAATTTCTGGATAAAATACAAAAGTATGCAAGTAGGAATGTAGGATAGCTTGGATCATTGGGAGTAGCCCGTTGGACCACCCTCTTAGGTGGACCCAACTTGTATATATTATTATTATTATGTTGGTGTCGGACTTGTGTTGGGCTATGTATCTTAGACTAGGTTAGCCCAATTACCCGGATCCGATCCGACCCCAACCCGGCCCGTTGACTGTTGACCCACAACATTTTGTTTAAACAATTTTATTAGCTTTAAAATATTTCAACAAATATAATTATTTTTATATAAATGTATTACCATTGACCAAAATAAAATTCTATTACATATCACTCCAATATCATAGTACATTGTCCAAACCAAAACTATATGCATACATACATATATATATATATATATATATATATATATATATATATATATATATATATATACAAATCAAGGCTCTACAATGATCTTGCCAGTAGCATGGCCAGCAATGCCCTTACTCCAAGCCACCTCAGCATCCCCCAAACAATGCCTAGAATCAATAACTGTCTTAAGCTTCCCTTCCTTAACCAACTCTACAAGAAACTTCAAACCAACATCATCCTTCGGTATCAGCATCAACGGCTTAAGTTTCTTCCCCGAGCAAGTGATCCTCTTCACCGCATAAGTCCACATGGCAGCTGGCCCCGGCGTAAGATCGACCACAACCCCATCCTCCTTCAGATTCCCCTCGAAAACCGACCACGCAACCCCCGCCGCGCAGTGGACCACCGCGTCGTACTTCCGTCCGGAGGGGCTCTTGAGTGCTGCGCCCTCGGGGGTTTTGTAGTCGAGGACCTCGTCGGCGCCGAGGGATTTGACGAGTTCGAGGTTGCGGGCCCCGCACGTGGCGGTGACGTGGGCGCCCCCGAGCTTCGCCAGCTGGACGGCGTACTGGCCGACCCCGCCAGAGGCGGCGGTTACTAGAATGTTCTTGTGGTGAGGATCTTTTCCGGTGAGGTCTAGCCCGATGAATTGGGTTAGTGCCATGTGGGCGGTGAGGCCAGCCACGGGGAGGCTTGCGCCTTCGGCGGCGGAGACTTCCGGTGGCCGGAAAACGGTGAGGATTTCTTTAGCAACTGCGTATTCTGATAGACCGCCGCCTTTCTGTTTAATTAGTAGATAGGACACATAACAGTTAGGACATGTATAGATAAGGCATGAAACAACTATATGTATCTACAACTTGACAAGATATATATATATATATATATATATATATATATATATATATATATATATACTTACAAGAAGACTTAGAATTGAGACAACTTTGTCCCCAACTTTGAAGTTTTTGACTTGAGATCCAACTTCAACTACCTCTCCAGCCACATCAGTACCTGCTCGATAGAAGGGAAACGAAGAGTTAAACTATATTTTTAGTGTTAATGGCATGAAGTAATTACACTCAAAATCTCTAAGTGTACATTTAAACGACGGTTGAGGACTTTAGGCACTAATTTACGGTAGAAAAAAAAAAACGAGCGTGGTATGAAATGACTAAAAAGCGGGCATGATTCGAAACGATTTCAATGAAAAAGGACTTAAAATCCACCACAGTTGCTAAAAAGGAAACGAAAGATTCGAGCTACGAATTTGAAATTCCTTATCGAATGACTTGATTCAAACAAGATAAATTGATTTATAATCACGGATTTGAAATCCCTCCTTCAAATCATCTAATCCAAATGCAGACCAAAAAAATAAATTAAATTTCAAGAACACATTGTAATAGAATCTTCATTAGTAGTATCTATCTATCGATCGATCGATCTACGCATTGCAATGAATGTCGTATCCCATGCATAAGTACAACACAGAGGAAAGAAACTGCAATATGACACGAAAAATAACGGACAAGTTTCATTGAGACAATAAAGCAAACACCTGGCGGGTAGGAAAAAAAAAATTTGAAATGCGAATGAAACTTACAGGGGATTAATGGAGAATTCCTAGCGAGGAAAGGACGAAGAAGGGCTTTAAGCTGGTAAGCTTTCCAATCAACTGGATTTAAGGTTGCGGCTTCCAATTTTATCAACACTTCATCTTTACTTGGTGTCGGAATCTCAACTTCCACGTGCTGCAATTCAGATCATAACACGTTATATATACATATACGAAAACTTTATTTCACGACAAAGCAAAGTAAAATTACCTTCAAACCAACAGCTCCACCAACGGAACCGCCGTACACGACTGCATGCATAAGCTTCGCCACCATTTTCAAAACCCAGAAGAAAAGAAATACTGCTTTAATTAGTTTCAACAATAACTCAGGGCACAAACAACAAGCTATATAATAATTAAGCAAGCAAATGTTAAAGCTTTATTATAGAAGAAGATGAAGAAGCAAGTATATTTATAGAAATTAGAATTGTGACACCCCGCCCGTAATGGTTTACTGTTCTTCTTTCTTTTGCACTTACTTTTCTGGTCAAAGTCAAACGATGCGGTTCGATTTTTCTTCCCTTGCTTTAAAGAGAAGATATTTTAAAAACCCCCTTATATTTTGATAAATTACACCCAACCCCTGAAATTTATAAATTTGTTACATCCACATCCTAAAAGAGGGTGTTAATGTAAGAAATCTTGAAGTTTCATAGAAAACTGAGAGAATTTTTTGTAAATAAACATTACCCCATGGGTGATTCATCACTGTAGCGCTGTTTTATTATTTTATATATGTTGGAATGAAGAGTTTTATTATAAACAATTATGTTTGGTGTGAAAATAGCACAGCCCACGTATATGATGACCTAATTTCAAGTTGGCCGGAGATAGATGACACGTGGACTAGGTCCGATATAAATCATGTACAACCTAGATAAATTAATACTCGATAAATTAATAAATACGTTTAAATAATATTTTTTTCTGATTCTGACTCGATAAAAGAGTGCTGAATTATTAGTTTCATAATTTAACAATTCGCTACAATAATAGAATTTTATTAGTCTCGACTTTATTAATTTACAGAGTTTTAAATTGTAGTTGACTTTCTCGTATGCATTACATATCTGCATACATCATTTAAGAACATAAGTGAATCAAATATTGAGGTAATTGTCACAAATATTTTAGGCAAAAAAAGATTTAAGCAATTGTAATCATCTACTGTAAGAAATACAATTTCCCTAGTCTATGTAATAAAAAAAAAAAGAGAGAAAAAAAAAAAAAGGGATTCTCAATTCAAAACATGTTCTGTAATAAAAGCCAAAGCATCATTGCCATTCTTCCACAAATCTGCAACAATTTTAGCAACCATCTCCGAAAAGGCATTAACCAATTCCGGAATTTCTTTCACGGCATCATCGAACGAAGTCCTCGACTTTTCCACCAATCCCGACACAGCATTAGCCAGACCGGTCGAAGAACTCGAAACCCCTTCTTTAAAAACATCAAAAAGAGAAGACAAAATGTTTCCAATCACCTTTAATACAAATTCCAACGAGTACTTCAAAAACGTTTTAACCATGCTCTTGATTTGCTCTATAACTCGTTGACTTCCCTCGCCGGGTACTTTAAGGGCTTGGATCATTTTAACGAGCACGTGGGCCCCGCCTGTGAACACGAGGCGCGTTATTAGATTCCATAACCCGCTGAAAACGAAGAAAACGATCTTGAGTAACACGACAGCCATTTTCTAGGAGCTTGATTCTTGATTCTTGGAAGAGGGAAGATCAGTTTTTCTTGTTGTATATATATAAATATATATTGATTTTAATTAGAGTTTAGTGAGTTGAAATCCATCTATATATTATAAAAGAGGTAGTTGTTGTGTGCACATTTTAACAATTCAAAAGTCTTAAAATATAATTTTGATGAGTTCAGAAAGACTTGGCTTAGCAATTTCCTTATGTTTTCTCTGTATGTGTATTGAAGTTTGACTTTTTAACTAATGCTTTTTCAAAAATTGACCTGGGATTTTGACTTTTTTTTGTCACAAAATTTCAGACATCAATAAAACTTCAAGAAGTAAAAGACAATTGCATATATGTACATTATATTTTGCCATCAAGTAAAAGTGTATATATACATCATATACACATGCACCTCCACATTTTGCTAGGTGCAAGCAAGCAAGAAATAGTTCATCTATACAAAAGTATACGCCTATTATTAAAAAAAAAAAAAAAAAAAAAAACCGAGCCCGTTTACTTCAGTACTCGTCGAGCATATACACATCACTCACAAAATTCTCCGTTTCCCACAAGAAAGAACCGAAATCTCGATAAGATTCACCGCCTCAATAGACTTCGGTTTTGCACACATCTGAATCATCTCTTGGTCGAACCCCATCACGTAAAATCTCAAACTCTCCTGCGATATTTGGCCCACACGAAAAAATGTCGGAAACAGGAAGTTGACTTTGATTTTGACCTAGACCTTGACCACCAGTACTGAAGTTGGAAGTGCTCGTGTTTAAGACCCGCTCGAGGAAACGTCTCAAAGAAGCGGACTTCAGAAAGTATCCGTACAAGATAGAAGCAGCGTATAATCGGCAGAGGCGAAGCCTTTGTATCTTGGTTGTGACCCAAGTGTCGGTGACGTTAGCGTTACCCCTGCATTGACATTGCTATTTTTCGACATAGACAAGGAATTTCACAGGTGTAAATTGTGTAATCACCTGCAAATGAAAATTTTCATAGGTGTTAAATGCTAGTAAAACATACATATATAGCTGTAGAAGAGTAAGAGT
>NW_012193112.1:349672-395087 GCF_000504015.1 Erythranthe guttata
TTCAGTACTCGTCGAGCAAACTTGTGCAGTATCATCATATACATAACATCTTCGACTTCATATTTGCATTCGTTCTGTTTTAGTTCCGCAATTCTCCTGTCATTAGTTTCTTACGTCAGTAAATAGTACATTGAAAATCGAGTGTTTTGTGCAGATTAAACCAACACTACCACGGTTTTTTCTCGATGCCTTATTTATCGACGAGTTCTCGGGCCTCGTCCTATAACGTGTGCATCAAAAAAAAAAAAAAAAAAATTCTGAGGTATGAGATCCAATTCTACCTAAAGTGAAGGGGGCAAATCGATGCAATTGAGAGTAAAAGGGGTAAAGTGATATCGAACTAAAGTACAAGGGGGCAAATCTATACAATTGAGAGTAGAAGGGGGTAAAGTAATATCGAGCCAAAGTACAATGTGAGAAAGTGGAGTTAACCCTAAAATTTATAATGCTAATCTATCATGGTTAAAAGTGTAGCTTTTATTATGACAAGTTTTACATCAAAATTATTCTATTTAAGTAACAAAATAATTATCAAAAATAAAATAAAATAATAACTATATTATTAGTTTAAAACTAAAATTATGTAATTTTATTATGAAAAATAAAGGTTACAAATAATTAATTTAGCCTCGCATGCCAATAGTTAACTAATTTTAATAATTAATAATTTACTATTTTTAGATTTTGTTAAGTTTACAAAATTTTGTTAGTTCCAATTTTATTTAGTGGTAGAAATTTAACTGTAATATTATTTTTAATTAATATCATATGGTAAATAAAAAATAGCATGTAAAACTAACTTACGAAGTGTTATAATGGACAGTTGACTGGACATACAAGTTCGGTTTAAGAAAAGGAAAAAAAAATAATATAAAAAGAAAAAGATGCACAAAGATTAAAAAAGAAATATTAATTAAAAGAATTTCAATGATCAAATTAAATTCACCTTCAATCCCCTACACCTGTCAATCAGTGAACGAACCCGCTTTTGCCTTATTAATGGATGGTCCGGTCCAAATGCTCACTCTTGAAATAAACCGGATCCATGTAATTAGCTTAAATACAATAATTTATGGGGTAATTTGCTATATGCCCGTCTACTTTCATTTATTCATTTTTAGTAAGGACAAGTCACATTTTGCTAACAGTTCATCAGGCATTCCAACATTAATGGTCGGACCAAAATACTCATATATCATTGTACGCTGCAAGCACCTTTTCACTTCCCTCAATCACATTGCTCTATTCAACTGCGGTTTTACTTTACATTTATGAGGTTTTGCTCTATATTACTGCGGTTTTGCTACAAAGTTGTGCTTGAAAGAAAAAGTGGCGGAAAAAAGTATGTAGTTCGAAATCTAATTTTAACGTCACTGTACTATAGAGTTCAATAATACATGAGACGTTTGATCTTCTAACTATGAAAGTCGATAGTACGTGCGTTTGAACCACAAAACTCGACTCATAATACCCAATTGCCACCCTAACACTATTTTCATTTTCTCAAGATCATTATTTTTCATCTATGGTTAAAACAACTTAATTACAAACAATTCCCAAAAGATAGGATCAAAAATCCAAATTCCAAACGGCCCAATTATAAACCAAAAGCCCTACTTTGTATCATCGTCTAGCCCACCTTTCTCTGTCACACACACACACACACACACACACACACACACACACACACACACACACACTCACACGAAGCGCTCGAAATAGTTTTTTCAATTTTTTATTTTTTTTAATTTTTTATTATTTTTTATTTTTTTTAGAGAAAAAAATAAAAAATAAAATAAATAAATAAATCGCCAATCTTCGGAGCACGAAGACGAATGAACCTGAAACTGTGAAAAACACCATTTTCACATTAAAAATCTCACGCAGAACACACAGTGGCAGTGGCATATGCATATACGTATTTATGTATGGCTATTTATCTCTATATCCACATTACAGTGTAATGCTCTGATAATTTCACGTACTCTAGGGCAAAATTTAGTACCTTCTGCTTTGAATTGAGGTACCTTGTGCATCAGAAGCAAAACCCTAGCAGTGGTGCTAACACAAAATTCGAGGTCTTCCCTTTTATAGCCCCTTCATTGCAATTCATTCGTGCTTCATCGCAATTCAGGTAAAAAAATTGCTCTCCCAGCTGGAATTTCAAGTTCTGCTCTAACCCTAAGAATTTTTTCCGCGCATTTTCAATTCAAATTGGGGGTTTAATATGGGAAGATGGATATGAAATTGGTGATTACGTGTTCCATTTCATGCATTTTGTTCAATTGCAGTTAGGTTTAGCTATATAGTTGTAATAGCATACTTGAGCTTCTCTGAAGTTTGGCATTTGAGTGGTTCTGGGAATTTCATATTTATTGCTGAATGAGTTGAGTTATGCTTTCTCTGTGTGCCTTTTTGATCACTTGTGAGAGTATGAATACGACAAGACGGGTAGAAAGACTTGCGAGGCTCCATTTGCAAAGTTTGGTTTGATGTTTACTTTTACGACACGTGTGCGTCGGTCCTGTGCTCCATATCTTTTTGAGAATCTGTTGACTGATTCTTGGTTTTCTGATAAGCTAACGAACTTTGACTTGCTTTATGAATTTCTGACGTGTCATATTGGTGAATTTAATGATGGTTATGATACAATCTTTTACTTAAATCAAATTAAATGCGCGTTCAGAAAACTGTTTGCCACTTTCTTTTCGTATTTCTTATCAGTTTTAGGAATGTCCTGGATCGCTTCCCAATCATTGGACAAATGGGGGAAACCCCTGTCGCTCTTTCACTCACATTTTGAATATGTAAACATACTGGATATGCAAATGCTTCCTGTTTTTATCTTCGTGTGTGGAATCCGCACATGACATACATGTTATAGACGATGTATATGTAGGCCAGTGTACCTTTACTCAAATACTTGGAATTCAAAATATCATGGATCAGATGTTAAAATCACTGGAGATTGTTTGATTTTACATTGAATTGGATCTATAATGCATTAACACATGAATACGTATGAAACTGGTGCCACTGAGTCTGCAACACTGCTCAGACACATATTTTTCTGAAAGGATCTTAAGTGGAACCAAAGAAAAAAAGAATGGATATATTATCACCCTATTAGGATATAGTTACGTTTTAAAGCCAAGTGAAAGAGGAAATGTATGGGCATCTAGATTGTAAGTCAGCCAATAACTCGACCTTATTTCTACAAAACTGAACTGTCATGTGCATTAGGAACTGTCATGTGCATTAGGAATGTTACAAGTATAAACTATAAAATCATTTTTGTGCATATATATATATATATATATATATATATATATATATATATATATATATATATATATATATATATATATATGTGTGTGTGTGTGTGTGTGTGTGTGTGTATTTCTCAACTTCACTGTGTCTCGGGTATATGTACCATGTCTCTATTAGCACCCGGGCAACATGGTATGGGGTCTTTGTTCATTTTGCAGTACTGTTCAATCATGACGTTATCATTTCTTGACACTAGTTAGCCCTGTAAAATTATATTATTTGTTAATTCAACAGCATATTAATTTAGTGTTAAATCTTATCTTTATTTTTGCTGAATCGGACTACTAGGATCTAAGTTACCTTCGATGAAGCTTGTTGAAGTTGAATGCTCATGCATGCTATGTGCTATTCACCGACCAAGAAACCTCAATCTTTGATTTGTCTTTTTGTTTAACACTATGAAAATTGGACCCCTTACAATTGTTGGCCTTCCAAATTGTTTTGGCTGTTCTCTTCATAGCCAATCTCCAAATTTTCATTTCATGGTGTGCTCTAATATATGGTTGTTGAATGTTGTAGACATTTTAATTGTTTGTGTGAAGTTGATTTTGATGAAAGACTTGTTAAACCAGATTATCACACACATTCATGACAAACACTATTCCAGCGATCAGACAGAGTATGAAATAAGATGAAGGATGTAGCCCAATTAGAAATACATTTTTTCTGACCTTGCCCTGCCTATTTGAATTATGCGCTCAGATAATTTATCCTTTATGTGTTCCAGTTATCTCTTGTCATAAGTCTCTTAGCTATTTGTTTACAGGAGATAACTTCCTGAGGCATTGGAAGAGATCATGTATAGCTTTTGAACTGGGGAATGCATGGATGTAGTTCAACATCTGTTCTTTTAGTCGATGCCGAATTTGATTCTATGGGAGGTTCTGAAGTAGGAGTTGGAACTGCTAACAGAACTTCTCCGCGGAAAGCAGCAATTGAGAAAGTTCAAGCAGAGCTAAGGTAACGATGCTATGCCATATTACTTCTATATTGGGCCAACCACCTGTTCTTTGTTATCGACTTCTATACTTTATTTATAGTCACAAACAATTTTTTGGTGATGACAGGCAAGAATTTGGTGTCCGGGATGAATGGAGAAGAGAATTGGATTTTCTTGAGCAAGTATGGAGCTTTACTTGATTCCCTTTTGGAAAATATCCAGAGAATTTTGCATTTTTTTGATTCCTTTTCGTTTGCAGGGCGGAAACCCCCTCGATTTTAAGCTTGGGAATGTTGCTTCTGTTAGTGTCCAGTCAACTTCAGTTACCGACCAACATCCCGATCAGTTTGTGACCAGGTATTTTAATGACTTTGCTTTTCCTTGTAATTACCTAACTGGCACAAATGATGCCTTTGTAACTTTTTGTTCTTGGAATTATAGTGAAGCAAAAGGTGGTTTGGCATTTACTACTTCTCCTCACGGAGATTCAGTGGAAAGTAATCGTAGACCCGAGGCAGCTCTTTGTGAACCCAATAGTGCGGATAATCTCATCTTATTAGATGCTGAACATGGATATTCCGAAGGTCGTAAGAGTTTGTTACATCCCAATAGAAGTAATGTTGTGCCATCTGAACAGTCATTCCAGATGGATGTAAGTCGTAAAACTCAGGAACATGGGGATTCTGCTGCTTTTGGTCTCCCTAGAAAAGCATATAAGAGAAGGAATAGGTTCCGTCCCAACCGTGATGGAGCTAGGTCAAGTTCAACTGATGTAAATCCAATTCGTGGAAGTCATTCCTCTTCTTTACCTTCTCGCCATGGGCATAAGGATGTAAATGGATTGGCATCGGATACCGAGAATCAAAGTATATCATTGAACTGGAACTCAAAGCCTACAAGTCCAATGGATGTTACCCGCCCTAAAACTGTATTTGCAGGTGCTCAGGACAATATTGGATTCGATGGTCTAAAGTCCGTAAAATCAACCAAGGACCTGATTGAGGGTGTTTTTGTAAATACTGCATCAGATGTCATAGCTTCAAAAAACCCTGTAGACGAGGAACTAAGTCAACAATCACTTTCAGGTGCTATTAAAACTCGTAATCGAATGGATTCAAACGAGCCTGAAGCAATCCAGGTTTTGGGAGAAATGGACCCTGCAGTTATTGAGTGTCAGCCAAGTGTGAATGCCACAAAAGTTGAGATTCAATCTAGTTCCAGTCAGATCAATGGATTCAGCAGTAAAAAAGGCGATGAGATGATAAATGACGATCATAAGAGCAGTCCCTCTTGTGTGATAAAGGTTTTGGATTCTGAGTCATCTTGCACGCAAACCAGCCTCAGTAATGATGCAAATAATGATATGGAAAAGTGTACTAGAGTGAAAAATGTTGACTCCAATGGGAACCTTGAAAATCAAACTTTACAAGATGGGAACCCAGTTATAGAAAGTGATAAATTTGCAAATGGAGATAAAGATACTGAGGAAATTGACGTTTCCACTCTTGTCAACAAGGAGAGTGTTTCTGCTTGTCAAAGCCAAAGAGATACTAGTTTCTCACTCCAACCGAAGGAGGAATTATATCAAAGCGAATCTGCTTCAAAAGACGAGGTGAAAGATCAAGTTATCACTGAGGGAATGGATACTTGTGACCCCATTCAATCAGAATCTGGGAGTAAACCTACTGATCCTTTGGCTGACAATCCTGGACTGCAGAATGAAACATCTCGTGATGTTGGGCATCAAGGTTCTATTGATGTTTCAAATTTGGATCTCACTGAGGCTAGATGCTTGGCTAGTGTGTCTACTTTTTCAGATGAGGCGCAAATAATCCCCGAGTCTGACTCAAAGTTGGCAAGCAGTATCGATGAAGATGCAATATTGAAAGAAGCACAGATCATAGAGGTTATTGTTTATGTATTTGTGTTATCTTTTGTGCTTGAAGAATATCTTATATAATCTTTTTTTGGATCAAAAGATCTAATACGACTATTGATAGGCAAAGCGGAAGAGAATTGTGGAGTTGACTAATGTGACTTCTCCAATTGAGATTCCCCGGAAATCCCATTGGGAATATGTGCTTGAAGAAATGGCATGGTTGGCAAATGATTTTGCACAGGTTTTCCTTTATAATATATCTCCGGGTTCTTCATATATGGATCGTGTTTCTACACTGGAAAAATTGTAAAATCCATTCTTGAGAGCCTTCCTGTTTTGCATCTTCTCATGTAGGAGCGTATTTGGAAAATTGCTGCTGCAGCTCAAACATGTTATCAAGTTGCTGTTACTTCTCGGTTGAGAAAACAAGAAAAATGTTCTGGCATGGATGCAAAGCGTGTTGCTCATACCTTGGCCAAAGCTGTCATGGGGTTTTGGCACTCTGTAGAGGTACAAATTCAGGTAAGGATCTGTCTTCCAAATGCCTGTGCCCGTGATTCTGTTTTTGAGAAAATATTTCCATTTTAGGAAATGGAGCCCTATTTTGATAAATTGAGTAATGAAACATGAGTGATTAATATGGCACGTGGAGTAATTAGTATTGTTGAAGCAGTGCATTTAAATAATCATAAAAAAGACCCGCTGCATTTCAACTGCGGCACAAGAAATCTAACGTTGATGGACCATCTCTAATTTCTAATTAAAACTAATCTTGTTGTTTGAATAGTATTTTCATCTAGAGAATTTTTTTTCGTGTTTCTATAACCTCTATGAAATGGCTGGGATATTCCATATTTTTTATTGCCTAAAGTTTTTTGTTTTTTGGTATTGTATTGGGGCGTTTGCATTAGATATTTTGTGCTTAGTTGGGCACAGCATACCCATCTTTCTGAAGCATTGTTCTGTCTAATGATTTTAGTATATTAACTAAGCATTTGGAACTCTGAAGCCTATGAATTTATCTATGGGTTAACATTGTTTCAACTTTTCTTGTTGGGATGCTGCTAGGCTATTTTGGACGAGTCATTGAAGCCATTATCGATATCCTGTTGAAAGACTGTAGACTTTTACATGATTTAGATGAAGCATATAGTCTTGTAATATGTGTTGCTTTTTTTTGAGTTTTTTATTTTATTGTCAGCTTTCTGCTGCCTTAGTTTTGTCAGACCCTTTATAGCTGTTGGGTTGATGCCAAACCCTTTCATCCAGTCGCGGATGGTTTTAGGAAAAAAAATAAAGAAAATATAATTGAACTTGCAGTTGTCAATTTGATGGTTTTGCAGGAGACAAACAAAGAACTGAAACAACAACTTCAGAAGGATGAGGGACTCTCTGTTCGGGATTATGCAGTCAGATTACTGAAATGTAATGAACCCAGTATTTTTCTTAGTCAGACGGAGGTACCGTTAACACCGGATAGAATTTCTGACTCGGGAGTCCTGGACCTGTCATGGGAGGATAGTTTGACGGAAGTATGGATAATCACCCAATATCTTGATATATTTGTTTCATATCAATCCTCCCTCTGCCTCTCCCTCTTCCACTCACCCAGCCCACACACAGCACAGTCACTACTTATCGAATATTGCTTCACATACTATGGATACATGATAATATATATGTTTTACGTGATTCCATGAACTAGCTCGGTTCACTTATCTATTATATTACTGTATTACAATTCAGGAGAATCTCTTCTACTCGGTTAATCCTGGAGCTATGGAAACCTATAGAAATTCCATTGAATCTCATGTGACTCACTGCAGGGTAAGTGTATTACTCAATCTTGGTGCATCATAACTTGTATTGTTGCTTACATTATACTGCTCGATCCATGCTTTGCACTTTTTCCTTGGTTTTAATTGCAAGTGGTCTATCAAATACATTCTTCAATAAGAAAATATTAGTAATGGAACTTCTATATGGGCAGGGTTAGTGGGCATGTGCAGCGCATGAATATGCCCATTAGGTATTAAGAAAGTCATATTGATGATACTATGGACACTCATGATATGTGAACTTTGTACCTGGCCTCTTTATGTTTAAGGAATAGCTTGTTTCAGATACTAGTAGGTATTTTGAAGTCCATGCTTGTCTAACTAGAATACTTTGGTGAAATTCTAGAGAACAGTGTACAGGTGCTTGTGGATGCCACATGTTTGAAATTTTGTTATATACTAAATATGAAGACAGTTCCAATAGAGCAAGAGTTTGAAACATAAAATTAGAAAAGTAACGTGGACAAGAATGCTTGCCAGCTTTCTTCTGGTCTATGACCTATTAGACATCAATGCTAATACAACTCGAATCTTCATGTTTTATATTTTACCTTTTAGTGTCTAACCATCGCATTATCCGATCTCTTGAATTATTCAAATGCCGCTTCAGAGAATTGGATGCACTGTGCAAGAGGAAGTGGAGACGTCTGCTTGTGATGTCGCAACAGGTAAATCTTATATAACTTCTGCTTGTTTCGGCCTTGTCTTTTGAATTAGTATTTGTTTGATAAGGTTGCCCATTGCAGATTTTGAATATAAAGATAATGCATATGATGAGGATGAGGGGGAAACAAGCACATATAACATACCAGTGGCCTTTGAAGATAACAAATCTTCGAGATATGGCCAAAAAAAGAGGAAACACTTGGGACATTCTTATGGTGCGAGGTCGTATGAAATAGGCTCTGATTTGTTGCCTATGCCAAGTACTGAAAATAACTTAGTGAGCCAACAATATGGTTTAGCGGCCAAACGGCCAGGCAGCAGTCTTAATGTATCAGTCCCAACAAAACGCTTACGGACTGCTTCCAGAAGAGTTATCAGTCCTTTTAACGCTGGAGCATCTGGATATATTCAGATGCCAAATAAAACAGAAGCTTCAAGTTGTGATACCAATTCATTTCAGGATGATCAGAGTACCCAACGTGGTCGATTGCTTGTTCCAAATAGTGTAGAAGTAGACTCAGCTGGCGCTTTTGAAAATAAATTACCATTTGACTCTGCAGAAGTATCATTAAAACCTAAGAAGACGAAGAAAGCAAAGCATCTGGTCTGCTATAGTATAACCTATCAAGTATGTTATTGTCATTGTAGTCAATTTCTTGAAGTATTGAATCTCATTGGTATTTTTTGGCAGAATTCTTCATATGAACAGAGATGGCAGGTCGATTCGAGTTTCCAGAATGAGCAGGTGAACCATGTCACATCACCTTGTATACCTTTTGTGTGTGTGTGTGTGGCAATAACAATCAAAATAGGCTGCTGCTGCGCATAAGCCTACCATGAGGGGTTGTTTTGCAGCCTGTTTGTTTACTATATTAAGTATTACTGAAATTGACGTGGACCACTGAGACCTTCCAGTCCAGTGCTTTAACTTACCTATTATCTGGAGCTTTTGCAAGAGACAATGAATCTTGTTTACTTTACGTGTTTAAACATCCTGTAGTTTAAACTTTTATAATAAATATAACTTAACGGAGTGTTGTCTCATTAAAATGCAGTCTAAGGTGATTTATATCATTATTGCCATTATGATTTGTACATCTGTAAATTTAACAAAGGCCTAATAATACTTCTATTGTTATGATCTCATTTGGCCAGTGAGAATTTACTTTCTATGGTTCCGCAATTTATTTGTGTATTTTTTGTTGTATAATCTATTTTACAGTTTCGGAGAGATCAGTGGAAAAAAGGTTTGGACGGTCATCAACTTGAGTCTAATGGGAACTGTGGTAAAGCTTCCTCTAAGCTAGTGGTCTTGTTCAATGATCAACTCATTCTTGGTAGCATCTTATGTATTTGTATCTCTCTTATGAAGGTTTATTGGGTCAACCTGTATTAAAGAAGCCGAAGCTTATCCGGCAATCACAGGATAGCTCTTTTGACAATATCCCACCAAGTGGAGGGTCTGTTCCTTCTCCAGTAGCCTCCCAAATGAGTAACATGTCAAATCCGAATAAATTTATTAAAATGCTTGGTGGCCGGGATCGTGGTAGGAAATCTAAAGCTCTTAAGGTACTTATACAGATCACCATTACCATTTCTTCCTTTCATATTCACTTTGTGATCTTGCTGATGTTTCACAGCTCTGAAGTTAAAAATGATATTTTTCCGAGCCTTTTGGGCAGTCGGGTTCAGGAAGCATATGGTCACTCTTTGAAGACCAGGTTGATTTAATTTTAGTTCATAATTGCACATATTAGCTTACAGATAATTTTCTTCTGAAACTTGGGATATTCTGTTCTCCTCAAACATCATTTAAATAGATTGTTTTTCAATTCTTTTTAGGCACTTGTTGTCCTGGCACATGACCTTGGGCCCAACTGGGAGCTTGTAAGTGATGCTATTAACAATACTGTGCAAAAGGTAAGATTATTCAAAATTCCTCATATCGTTCTCATAGGAGTCTTAATAGTTGTCAGTTGTGATTCTAATAGTATCTGCTCTTATAACTTGTGTTGTATGTAATCAGTGCATACACCGAAAAGCCAAAGAATGCAAGGTGCGTCATAGCTTTTTGATGGATAGAAGTCCTGGCGATGGGGCGGATAGTGCTGAAGATTCTGGGTCTTCACAGCCTTACTCTTCTACATTACGTGGCATTCCCAAGGTAGAAAAAACATTCATCAGTTTCTTGTTTGCTTGATTAACCTATTTATGATTTACCACGTAATTTCATCTCGAATTATTTGATCGACTTATACTGACGATCTTTACTAAAGATCATAGTTTCCTATTACGACATGATAAATTTTTCTATGTATATTTCTGCTTGTCATACAGGGAA
The DNA here is from genome assembly GCF_000504015.1 of Erythranthe guttata. The sequence goes on from NW_012193112.1 coordinate 360,667, forward strand.
GTGCTAGGCAGTTGTTTCAACGTTTACAGGGTCCAATGGAAGAAGAAACCGTCAAATCTCACTTTGCGAAGATAACAATGATTGCACAGAAACAACATTGTCGTAAGACACAGGTATTGACATTAAATTGGATGTCATACAACCCTGTCTGAGCCTTGATCATTTTGTGTTGTGTGGTTACCCTTTTCCTTACTTGTTATACATTGTTAATACTTTATGTGAGTATTCTTGTGTTGTGTTGTGTGGTTATCCTTTTCCTTACTGTTCTACTCCGCATCTGAGATTTTAGTCTAAATGTGTTACTCTGAAAGTAGTGGTCAGTTCTATTTTATTTCCTACCACGTTAGCCTGTTCTGCGCATCACTTAATGGCTCGATAGATGTATGGATCTATAAGTTCTGGTCAACTATGACATATATTGGTATAGAAATTTACATATTCCGCTGTCAAAATGTTGTTTTCGAGATTATGCATTCTTTATGGAAGCGTGGGGTAATTTTAAGACTATGGTTTAGTTTTTGGTGCAAGTTTCACATATCAAAGTAGGTGATTTGCACGTTCCCTTTGTCTGGATGGTTCTCTTAATTCAAGTTGTGATTTGGGTTGTACGCTCTTGATGAGGTTAGAATTAGGTATTAAGACCACAGTATGATCAACATGGGGTGATTCTGTGATGTTTGGAGTAAATTGATGCTTGTTTTGCAAGTGGACTTTGTTGACATTCCTCAGATAAATTCTAGCCTAATGTGGTTATCTCATAATTATGTAAGATCAGTTTTGGATACTTGATGGTTAAACCATAAATTGCTTACACTCGTTTCCGTTCTTAACAGCATTTATTTTGGTATATCTCTTCCTCTAGACTCATCATAACTAGTTCAGTTATTCTTCTTAATTAAATTAATTGATATGAACCTGAATATCATGTTTTTAATTATGTTTTGTTTAATTTCCTCAATATATCTCGATTATGGTTTTATTTTATTCACAATAATGACTTTTAAGAATGATAACCAGGATCCCATACAACTTCAGCAACCTCACAGCTCTCATACAGTTGCTCTTTCGGAAGTTTGTCCAAATAACCTTAATGGAGGACCCGTTTTAACGTAAGATATGCACGATTTGCTCATGTTCATTTGAAGGATTTTTTATGATTGAATTTACATATCGTATTGGAATCGGATTTTTCTGTTCTTAAGCTAAGTGACTGAGGACTTTCTAACTGTCCTTAATTCTTAAATTTTTCTAAAAAGCTCCACTATGTTTGCTTTTTTGAAGGCCTCTGGATCTGTGTGATACCAGCGTTTCTGGCCCTGATATTCTTTCTCTTGGATATCAAGGGCCACTTTCTAGTGGATTGGCTATTCCAAATCAGGGCAGTCCTACTCCATCGCTTCCTGCATCTGGTGCCAGTTCTGCGTTGCAAGGATCCTCAAATATGATGATTGGCAATACCTTTTCATCTCCTCATGGGCCTCTCAGTTCATCTGCCAGGTAATGAGTTCTTAAGGAATCGAAACTTCTGTTGATTCTGTCATGTATATATATATATATATATATATATATATATATATATATATATATATATATATATATAAGGACAAATACATTTCCAGCAGGGATGGTAGATATGTCCCCAGGTCAGGATCATTGTCAGCTGATGAACAACAGAGGATGCAGCAGTATAATCAAATGATACCTGGTAGAAACATACCTCAACCCAATATCTCTTCTGCTGGAATTGATCGAGGTGTTCGTGTTCTTCCTGGTGGGAATGGCATGGGTGTCATGGGCGGTGTTAATAGAAGCCTGCCGATGGCAAGACCCGGGTTCCAGGGTATTCCGTCATCATCAAATTCTGGTAATATGGCGTCCCCTGGTAATGGTATGTCATCAGCAAATATGCACGCTGGAATAGGTGCTGGCCAGGGAAGCTCTATGTTGAGACCTCGTGAAGCTGTGCAGCACATGATGCGGGTAAGCTGTGTAGGATTCTGTATGGTTCTTTCTAATCTTGCTGCTTCCGGTAATTGGCTTCATTTTGTAGGAATTTTTTTGAACATGTATGGGCTAGGATACGAATTGTGAGATGCATTCTTTCGTATTAATCCAGGAGATTGTCCTCGTACTTTACAAGATAAAATTTCTGTTAATAAATTTTATTTACCAGATTGCCTATTCTTGAATGTAATAAATTGCCCTGTGCTTTCCTGGATAATTTTTTTTTGGAATGCATGCCTTAGTTTCATTATATATGCATCTGTTCTACCTCTAACATACAATACAATACTATATCGTCTTCAGGATTCGCCGAGGCAAATGATGGCCCCTGAACTACAGATGCCTGGAAACAGCCAAGGAATGTCTCACTTCGGTTCTCCACCAGTATCATCATACCCCATTCATCACCCAATATCTCCACAACCACCACAAGTTCTTAGTCCTCGTCACCCACATTTTCAAGGACCAGCAAATCATGTCCCGAACCCTCAGCAGCAAGCCTATGCAGCAGCTCGTCTGGCTAAAGAGAGGCAGCTGCAAAATCGCATTCTACAGCAGCAGAAACAGTTTGCTGCATCTGATTCTTTGATGTCGCCGCATGTACAGTCACAGCCTCAACTTCCTGTATCATCTCCTATGCAAAATAGTTCGCAAGTTAATAATAATAAACCCCAGCAGACAAGTTCTCCGCCAGTATCAGTCTCTCCTTCGATGAATTCAGTGCCACCTCAGCATCAGCCAAACCATCAAAAACCAGCACAAGGAGCTGCACGGAATGGACAAGCTGGTGGGAGTGGGTTGACGAATCATACGGGCAACAAACGGCAAAGGCAACCAAATCAGTTTTCGCAAGCTAATAGGCAACATCCTCAGCAGCGACAACAGCAGTTACAAGCTCAACAAGCAGCTAAGGCTGCCAAAGGAGTTGGTAGAGGGAATTTGTCGATGCATCAGAACATCCATACTGATACCTCCCTCCTAAACGGGACTTCAGCAAATCTCGGGGAGAAAGGAGAGCCAGTGTCGTTCACTGGTTCACCACTAAATACGGGACAACAAGTAAGGCCATTTGTAGCTTCACAGGCCACCAATCAGTCACTGCCTCAGCAAAAGATGTATTCTGGCCAGGCATCTTCATCATCAAGAAATCTCCAAAGTAATGCTCAGTCTGATAATAGCTCTAAAGGTCAATTTCCTCCAGTTGCTCCTCCTGTTTCGTCTGGTGGCAATCAGTCCGGTACGTCGTTAACCACTGCAGGGTTAAACCACCAACAGGGACCATCTCAGCAAAAACTAGCAAATCAAAATCAACCAGCTTCTCAAAGAGTGGTGGTTCAACCAAATCGACAGATTAATCCTGACCCGTCAACTAAACCACAAGTTGGAGATTCTGATACTGAGATAGAGGCTTCTAATAATGCAACAAATGCAGTTCAAGTTGTGTCACCGACCGGTGGTCATAAGTGGCATAATTCAGAACCCTTATCGGATTCAAATGCATTAAAATCACCAACGAATTTGAGTTCCTTGGTTTCAGTCCCCTCAAACTCGAGTGAGTCTGTTCCTCAAGCTGGTCAAGGTCTTAGCCAGAGATCATCATCAGCCAGCTTACCCCAAATTCGGCACGACCAGCAGCCTCAGCAGCAGCAATCACAACAGCCTCAGCAGCACCAGTCGCCACTTCATTCCCAGCAGGTGGTGCAGCTTCTCCAAGCAGGGAACGGCAATTTGTTCGGCAGATCTACTGAATCTAGATTGGAATGAGTCTGGCCAATCAGATTCTCACAACAAAGATTTGATCAGGCCCATATCGGGTCGACATACTCCTGAGATAGCAGTGTACAGGTTTGTTATATATATATTACTTACATTCATATCTGTTGTATTTTATCATCCTTAAATTGAAATACGATCCATTATAAGGGCCCCATCAATTCTTAGTTCTGGATTCTCAAGCAATCTAGAAATAGATCAAACGAAAAAGGGAGCTGAGAATATTTCATATTTCCTTCTCTTGCATACTTTCATCTTGTTATCGATAATTCATGTTTCGTTTGGATCAGTACATTTATGTGAATTAATTTTTTCTAATTATGACGTGCATTTTGGTCAGAGAAGAACATGTGTGCAAGGGAATGGAAAGATGGCGTGTTGGTCAAAGAAAAGAGTTCTCCACTGATCTGTGAAGAGATGCTGCTGGGTCGGGTCAAATGTTTTGAGTATACTGTATATTAGAATTGGGCCAATGGATAGCTTGAGGAAGATAGAGATAGATGGTAGGGGTAGATGTACAGTCTCTCGTGTCTCTCCGTTTTGGTGCCTTCTTCTTTGTAGCCCTTATTTATTTTCGTGCTCGATTTAATTAGGAGCTGTATTTGTTTCCGCATATGTAGAGAGAGATCAGTCATGTAATTTTTTGCCCTTGCGTTAAGGGCTAAATTATCATCATTGTAAAGCCCAAGGCTGTCGAACTTTTGTGAATATTAGTCCTTTTTGTATAATTGGGGATTTTGCTTCCCATTTTGTAAGTTTAAATGAAGTTATACCATGCTAGTTGTTTCTCTTAACAAGGTGAGTGCTTTAATTACATTATATCTTGTGTTAATATTCGCTTATGCTTGCTAATTATTTTATTACGTGTGCACGAATCCAAACAAACACTTATTTTGAAACGGAGGTGACGAGTTTCAAAATCATTAAAAATTGCATCATAATTCTTGAATTGTATAATCAAATGTTAATCTTATCATCAAATATGTCACATGTCAATTATGTAAACTCGTTCTTTTCCCGTCGAGCAATGCCAACAAAAAAACCGACTTGCACGCGGTTATTCATTTTCGGGTTTAGTTGATTTTGGCACTTTATCCAATGTGCAGCATGCCTTGTCCATTTCCTGCTGAGCAATGCCAACAAAAAACCAACTACCAACGCATAATCGACTTTCGAAATTACTTTTGAAAATTAAAATGGCATTGAGCAGCTGAATCTTAATATAATTCCAATTTCAAGAGAAAAAATAAATCAACGAACTACAAAAACTAAAAGAATTTTCTTGTTCCAAAGTAAAAAAAACTTCGAATCAAAATCATGTGTGCCAATTTGCCCACCTGGTCAACAATGAACATAAAAACAAAGATGTATTGAATCATAAAGAATTCGTATTAATGAACTACCACCACCTACACGAACCGAATATTTTGTTTGTACACTAACAACTAGTTATTAACATCAACAGGCACCGATCAAAAAAACAGTTAAGCAATCATCAACTTGGACTTGCAAGTTTATCGAGCCATCTTTGCTTTTCTTATGAAGCTCGAAATACCCTGTCAATCGTATCAATAATCTTCCTCTCAGCATGAAGAATCATCTCCTTCCTCTTCTTCTCAATATCTGCCCTATACCGTTGTGTTTCACTCATCATTTCAATCTTTTTATTCTCCATTCCCACAAATTTCTCCGTAAAACACCTAATTTCTGCCGCCAATTCCATAGCTCCACCACCACCACTTTCTTCTCTCTCATCCTCCACCGGCACATGCTCCTCCTCCACATCATCATCTCCATCATAACACCGCTGCTTTCTTTTCCCATTCATCGGATTTCTCGACACTTTAGTGACCCTATTGCTACTTCTGCTGAATCCCCTCTCAATAGGCATTCTCTTCGCAGTTCTAGCCCAACTCTTCACTTCGCCACGCACAATGTTATTAATACTCTTCGACTTATTTCTAGTTGCTAATTCCACACTATCATTACTATTATTATAGCCCATGTTCCATTTCTCCTCGCTCTCGTTACCAGACTCACCACCGCCATTGTAATACTCAGCCGAATTCGAATACAAACTGTCATAGCCAAGAGCAGCAGTGCCGTGGAAGGATTTAACGGCGGAGATTGGGCGTGCATTGACGGGGATGGGGCCGCGCTCCATTTGATCCATGAGGTCGAAGTACTGCCATGAGTAAGAGTAGGGTTTTTGAAGCTCCGAACGGTACCGTTTTCGGAGTTTCTCGATTTTGTGGCGGCACTGGGTGGCGGTTTTGGAGGGTTCGTCGAGGCCGCAGCGGGCTGCGACGGTGACTGAGACTTCCTCCCATTGAAAAGCTTTGAGCTGTCCTTTTTTGAGTGAGTACCATTTCTCTTGGTACGCTTTGATTATTGCTAGGGTTTCTTCGTCACTCCAGGGCACCGGCGGCGACTTTTTAGATTCCGTCGCCGGCGGATGAGGGGGTACGTGTTTAGGTGAGAGAGAGGGAGAACATGAGTGTGATCGGGAAGGTGGGTGCTGCTGCTGCGGCGGCGGCGGTGGAGAGGGAGAGGTGGAGGGGGAAGAATAAGCCATGGTCGTGTGAATTTGAGAGATGAGAGGGTGAATGTATATGTTTATAGGAGGGGTAGGTTGCTATGACTAGTGCTTTGGCGGTGGCGGTGGCGGTGGCGGTGGCGGTGACTGCGGCGGCGGTGGTTGTTGGTGGAGTGTGGGGTCGATTGGAGTGTGGGGGCTGCGGAGGTCAAAAAGTGCCCGGAATTGGGGTTGTACGGATTAACATTGCCTACGGTTTTCGTTTCTACAGTTAGCTGCAGTATTAAGCTTTGGAATTGATAATCGTGCTTATTGTTATACACTTGTGTCAACATTTAAGTTGTTATACGTTTTTAATTGTAATTATTTTTTTGTTTATGCAAAATAGATACTCTATATGCCATAAGGTGGTATTACATATAATAAAACAGTTTGATAATTGATATATAATATTTATTTAGATTAGTTTTTTTTTTTCACAATAGAAGAAGGGGAGAAAAAATATAAAATGGATGATTATATTAAGTGTGTTCTTCAAACTCCTTGACTCAATTGCAAAAATGGAGAAATCATTTGTACTATCTATATACCCTAATGAAGTCTCCTAATGAAGTCTTCACAGAATCACATCCCACCTCCAAACATAATTTCATACCTAAATGCCAGAACAAAAAACAATCATTAGATACAAAATTAATTCTATAAAATATCAGAGAGAGAGATAGAGAGAGAGAGGGAGAGAGAGAGAGAGAAGCTACCTCAAGAATGATATCGGTTGGAAAAAAATAATCTCAAATGACATCGAAAATATTGAGAAAAAAACTATGTATTTGTCCGGTGAAAACAAGCTCAATGAAATGTTAGGTTCGTCGGGGTAGAGACTTGCTACTTCGTAACCAACAACTTCTTGACGCCTGTCATTCCGAAGAACAGATCGATCATCACAAAGATTCGTAAGTAGGGGAATATTAATGATAAGAAGTTCGTTTATATGGAACTCACTTTTAATTTGATCTCTTTCAGAGTGTCCAAAGACTCGGAAAGTTCCACTTGTTTTGATGCTGTAGCGAGCAACGCCTAAAACACAATGAAAATTCACCACTTTCAGACATTTAGTCGACCGATTAATCCAAAGACTAGAGAGTATAAAGTCCAAATAAATCTTACTTTTTTGGTCTTTTGCAAATCGTACTCGATTGATTTTATGCGGCTCATAGACTCGAGAAGTATATCATCTTTCTCTGGTGGAATCTTTGCAGGTTTTTTGCACAGCTCAGTTACCAAATCCTCCAAATGCTGCAACTTCTTGCAACATGGGTGGAGAAGCTCCTCTGTATTTGATCGTGTTTTTTGTTCATCCGGAGAATTTGAATTTGGCGACTGGATTTCTTCTGTTATCTCAGCATTTCCCGTATTGAAAAAAATTCGAACCATCCAAGAAAGCAAAAAATATATGAATGCAAGTAATCTGATCAGCACATCTGTGGCTATGGTTGAGATTGATCGCTTTGTCAGCCTCGTCAAATCTACGTCGAGGTTCAAACAAGAATATAATTAGACACCCCTCACTTATGTATATCAACCATTTTAAATTCATTATTGATTCAGAATATTTTTTATCCTTTCTCAAGATTGCTGTGACAAATTTTTGTTTTTAGGAGATGATATAATTAACATGTTTTTTGCAAACATAAGGCAGAAGTGAACATTAAAGAAGACTTACTTGATGTACAATGAGTATCGACTGCCTCAATATTATATGGTTCCGATCTTGTCACTCTCTCCTAAGACAGCAAAGTCAAATAGCAATAAGACATACATAATTGATAATCCTATAAACTCATATAAAATCTTAGGTTAAACATTTAAAAGAGGAAATGATAACTTAAGCGCTTACATTACTGCAACCTGCTGTTGCTTCCATGGTGCGGTGAGATGAGGGTCTCGAAGAATAAGTGGAAGCAGTTTTACCCCTCGAGTCCTGTGCGGAGAATCACAGTATTAGTTACATCACACACACAAGGGTGACTAAGTTCGTTCTCAATTGCAGTATTATGTTACCTTCAAATCGATTAGCTTGATCTCAAAATCATCACTGTCAGAGAAGCTATCTGGGAAAAATTCACTACTTCGATTCTGTAAAAAGTTTAGTTCAAATTGTATATATGAAAAGTAAAAGAATAATAAAAGTTGGGCTCTAAAATTCGTCATAAAATTTTACCTTAGAATCTATTAACTTGATTTCTAAATCATCGTTGTCTGAGAAGCTGGTTATCTTTCTAGGATACATTAATTCATCATGATTCAACGCGTGTACCAGCTGCAAATATGAGTTGGATAACCCTGATCAAATGAGAAAACATCGGAAAATGATGCAATAACAAACGAAAAGTTCTTGATTAACGCTTGTCAACCTGAACAGGTAAACCGAGTCCCAAATGTATACCTTAATCAGTTCTGGACTGTTCCATGGTCCCTTGTCAGATCTAAGACACCCACGTTGATCAGGGCATGAGCAGGATCCACCAAGAAAATCTGGCAACTGACTGTTTAAATAGTTAACACAAGTCATAATCTGTAAACATTTTGTTGTAGAACTTCTCATTAGGAGAAAGAAAAACCCTCACCTAGCATCTACGACCTCCAATAGCTTATTCTGGAAGTTCGTCCCTAAAACCTGTAAGACGGCAAACTTGGTAAATTGACACTTCCATTAGCTCCATGACATTTTGGAGTTTGAATAAGATTTAGATTGTTTACATGTATTTTCTCTGTGGTCCTTGGATCAAGAAAGCCTTTTGCCCAACTCCATAGACACTTAAATCCACTACCAGCATTAACTATGAACATATGATGCAATGTCTGAAAATGACGAGTACAATCAATCAGTTGAATAAACCGATACATATATAAGAGTAAACATATCTAATCTATTCAGGAAATTGCAGCTGAGGTACCTCAGGATAGTTGTTTCCGTCTATTCTCTGCATTCGCATTACGAGATCATGTGCTACCTTACCGAAACTCATCCAGTTCTGCATTAGATGCATATATACAGATTAATAAACATGTGTTCTAAATTAAAAAAACAGTTGCGTGTACTAAATCATTTAAGAAACAAAGGTGAACTTAATATCTAGTTCACAGACCAGTCCATGTACGTCCAGAATTGTGGTGGTCGAATCAATATGTCGCTTGGCTGCAATTGAACATGCTGGAAACTTTTCTGCAAAAGTCTTTTCGAAACCCTGAATATGATACTTTAAAAACCTATCGGCAGTGGTGACACTCATCAGCTTGCTAGGTTCTAGTTTGCCAAGTCTTTCGATGTACACTGGTCGCCCTTCTTTATCCACACCATGGTAACCATGAGGATAATAGCGTTGAACTTCTTCAAATTCGTCATACAGAAAATCCTGCACATAGACCATTCTTTAGCCCTATATATGACCTCAGTTCTCGTTTCGTTTATTAGCATACATCTATCGAAACTAGGGAATGCAAGTTATATAATCCATTTGATGACATCATTTACCTGAATAATAGAGTCTACTCCATTCTCTTTCCTCCATTTCAACATTTCTACCCACATATGGATCGCTTTCTCAAGGTCAAACTTCCTAGCTTTCAAGAATCTGCAATTTCATTCATTACTTTCATCGGGCTCACGAAAAACACGAAAATGTTTGTTTTGAAAGATATCCGGAGTTAGTTAATTTTGATTAGATGTAGATTAATACCTCAATAGAATATGGTAATCATCGTGCTTAGCCGGAAGCAGGTCTCGTTCAATCAAAATCTGACGAAATTCACACACTGCCTTCTCTTCCCCTTCATCTAGAAACTCTTCTGTCGAAAACGAGGCGAATTGGCAATGCACCACCCTCTTGCTGCGTTTCCTTAAAGTTTGTTTAATTCTTGTTGAACCATTCACTGCCTTTCTTCTCAACGATCTCAATCGTCGTTTTCTATTCTCATCCTCGAAAATCATCTCGTGATCAGATCTTTTCCCCCTTTCATCTTCGTCAATCATAACTATTTCTGATTAATGAGAAAAAAATAAACAAATTGAAAAATCAAACATATGGAATATACCCTATCGTATGAACAATTTCGAAGGGTTAAATTTCAAATACCTGGCATTGTTCTTCTAGGGCTTCAGAATTCAATCGGCAGATACTCTGCACCAATAAACAAATTATACCTCGTCAATTTCGAAATATTGATAATCAGAAAGACGAGAGAATTTGCCCCAATGATTTAGTAAATCCAGAAGGCAATCAATTCTGAAGAAATGATTTCGTAAATCTAGAAGATTCGCGATTCAGATTCATTCCCGATTGAAAGCTGTACACAATCTCGCAGAAGATTGATAAAAACAAAAACGAAAATTGCGCATTTTTCACGCTTCCGTAAAACAAAGCAGAATCTCACCACGAGGCAGAATCAAAAGATACCATAAATGGAAAAGGAAATTCAGGCTCGTCACATCATCATCAACACACACTCAGTCTATATCACACGTACCTCCAAAAAACTGCAGCATTCAAAATCCTTCGGTGATCGATCACTCAGCAATAATCACTTTTTTTCTCTCTCTGTAGTTGTGTGTGTGTATATATATATATTATATATATATACACATATGCCACGTGTACAGTCACATAGAGAAATATATATATAATTCACGTAGAAACGCCGTGGCCGGTGGATTAACAGCTGGAGTTACTTTCAGATCACTCCGTCCGTCCGTTTGTTTCTCTTTCTAGAAACTCAATTCTCGTGAAAACGTCAATTGAATTGAAGTACTGTTAAATTACGTATACACACAACACACACTGTAGATACAAATACATATATCTATAGATACAAATGTATGTATAGAGAGAGAAATTGTATCGGTTGGGTATAATTCTGGTAGAGAGAGAGGGGGGGGAATATGGGGGAGAGGAACCGACGAACGAAGCGTGTCGTTTTCAAAGAATAGTAATATTGTAGTAACGTACAGTGGAGCGCGTGGGGGTGGGGGTGGGGGTGGGGGGAAAGTTCAGTGACGGCGGTTACTTGACGGCGGAGCTTTGTGATGACTTTTAGCTTTGCTTTTGAACGAATCGGGGGAGGAAAGGAAGGAAACATGAAGTTGACGTCGCCGTCAGTTAAGGCACTGGGTGGAAAGTTGAAAAAGCGTGTTCGGGTCTTGTGTACAGAAAATTTGGGTTGTCACACACACTAAACAAATGAGCCCTTGTGTTAAAGAATCATTCAATTTTTTAATTAAAATATAATATAATTGAATTGGGAAATACTATTAATGTAGATCATTTTATTTTGTCCAACCATTAGAGGGATGGAAATCCCAACCATTTTTTCGTATTTCATTGATTACAATCCGAAATATTTCGATTTTGGAAACAAATTTTCATTGTGATTTATGACTTTCGAAAATCCAATTTCCGATATTTTCATTGATTATTTACCTGAATTGAGATTATATAGTAATTTTATTGCATATTTTGATTTTCGATTCAATTTAATTTCCAAAAAACTTATAATTAATATATATATATATATATATGACATACCCTATTGGGCTATCTCAATGGACCCAAAATACAACCCATCTATAAATAAATAAGTTAATGGGTCGATCATAATCCTGTTAGTTTAAGGCCATGAGGAGTCCATTAAGATGTTTAATTCAAATGAAGATTCTATTAATTTTATTAGTAGAATTAATAATTTTAATTAATGTGCCTTTTGTAGTCAATTAATTTATATATGTATTTTTCAATTCAAACTAAAAGAAACTGTGGGGGAATTTCAATTAGGTTGACTATATTATAGTTTAGCAATAAATAAAAATTTGGTGGGAAGTTTGGTCTTAAGGTGTATATTATATATTCCACTAACGTTGTGCAATGTCCATGTTAAGACAACCATTGGGGATTAATGGTTGTGCATTTGCCAATTGTCCCACACCACACACACACACAACCTTTTTCCTTTTTTTTCTTAATATTTCTAGAAGAATATTAAATAAATAAATAAAGCTTAAATTACCAAAATAGTAGAAGTCAAATATTTATACTCAATTAACTAGGAATTATGTGCTAATGTTATCATATGTAATCAAGGATTCCCCCTCACCTTTACTTTTAGTTTTAGTGTTTTTATTTATCGTGAGATGATTAATTACTAGTCATGATGAAATCATGCATCTAGAAGTGTGTACATATCATTGGGTACAATCATTAGCAACAAATAAGCAAGTGATTCAATTTAATTTAATCGTGATTTGAAAAATACTAGGGAGAGGGGGCTTGACCCCCGACCCTCTGTTGGCTCCGCTATTGTGAACAATAACATGATGATTGTTAAATCTAATTGAACATTAACTATCTAAAATTGTAGATTTTGGAATATATTCGTTATAGTTGGTGAACATTCTTTCACAACTTGGATTATAATTAAGTGTGCAATAATTATATATATAATTGGATAATGTATTTATATGTTGTTGGGATATAAAAATGGTTCAAACTTGAAACATGGCATCCCGCAAAACATGGGCCTCAAAGTGAGGTACAAGGGACATTTGACATGCATTTTTGTCTTATGACCAAGGACAAGAAATTAATCTTTGGAATTTGTTTCTCTATCGTATTTATATATTAATTATTAAGTCATAATAAATTATTATTATTTCTTTATTAATTTATTATATTTCTTTTGACCTTGGGCAAGTTGGGCTGCATGCTTGGCCTAGGCGTAGTTTGGCTTGCGGCAGCAACTTAGGCCTGGACCATTTTGTTTTGTATATAATATAATATTTGTAGTAATTATATAATTATTTATTTAAAAAATAATAATTAATTAGACGTCAATAATGTTATCTTCAATAATTCCATTATGTATACGCCTAACTGGGTCTATAATAGGCCCATTAAATATATGTCTATATTGGGTTTGACAGCTGAGGGCCAAATAAATCAAGTGTTTAGGCCCAATATTGATTAAGATCTAATTATAAATTTAGAACTATACTCTAGGTATAAAGTAGGGTTATAATTATTTAATTACAGTTCCACCACTAATTAAGTATAAATAAGACCCGGCCTCGTGGTAAAAGGTAGAATCCAACGGCAGTTCAACCATCGAATTCCGACAATCAGAGAGAAAGTTATGATTCCGAGAAACATCTGAAAAATTGAGAGAAAAATGAAATATAAAGAAACGGTCGTGGATAATAAATAGGTCAATTTTTGAACTAAAAACTAATTAGAGATAAGTATGAGGGGGTTTTCGTAATTTAACATTGCACGAGGGGTTGGTGGTAATTTGGGGTTGCGGAGAAAGATCTGAGTCACACAAGTGAAGTGAAGTTAAATCTAGAAGGCATATCCCAACTCGATTCGCTCCGGCCAAACAATTGCCCCCACCTCACCACGGATTAGGGCCCCACCGGAAGAAAAGCCCAAACCCCCGCCTCCTTCTACCACCACCACCACCACCACTGCAATGCCAATTCTGTAATTAGAAACCACTATGGCGGTTCTCGGCTATGGACCCTCAGTTCTCACTCTTCCGCCGCCGCAGGTCCGCCTTTCCGATAACCGCCACCTGCATTTCAACCGTTCCACTCACCGCCGCGTTCATCTCTCCGAGAGTACCAAAATCATATGCAAATCATCAAGCTCTCGGTATGGATAATTTTTTTTTGTTTTGTTTATGGCAGTATGACCGTGTTTAATTCTCCTCTTCGGCGTGATTCCGGCGTAGTTGTAGTTATATGAGTTTTCGATTTTTTATCCTTTCATAACTTCTTCCATGATTGATGTGAGTGCGTTTAGTATTTGAATGAAAGTTGCTAGCACTTTAATGTTACACAGATGATATGTATTTATTGTTATACATGGAATTTAGCAATGTTTGACGAGAGTGGAGAGTTTAATTTAATGTTCTTTCATTTGCACGGTGTTTATGCTATTATGAAGTATCAAGGAATCGAATTCTCGGAAATGAAATTAGAAATACTTGCAGTTAGAGCTGAATATATGTTTGTCGAACTTTGTTTACGGATCAAACATGGTGTTAGTTAGTAAGCAACCAAATGATTTTGTTTTGCATTGGAATGCCTGTTAATGAAATATAATATTAGGCTTGTCCTCTTGATCGTGGATTGGATTGCTATTGTTGTTTAGCTTAGGTGTTTGATGCTGTAATATATTATTCCAATTCCGACAAGCTCTCTGTTACCAAGATAATATTTTTTGATATTTCGTGCTATGCAGGATCGAAAGCGTTCAGCATGATAATGCAGAAAGCTCCGACACTGCAAAATCGGAAGTTATTCCCGAGGATGGAAACATGGCTTCTGATATTGCTATTGGAAGTTTAGGAAACAAGGCTGCTGGTAATGGAAGTTCACTTCTCCCAATACTAGGAATACTCCTTGGAATAGCTGCCTTGATTACATTAATATCAGTTGGCGTAAAGCCGCTAAGTCTGGGAACATCAACTGGAATTCAGTATGTGCTGGATGGCTCATCCTCTCCGACATTGGCTGCACCTGCTAGTGCTTTTAGCTTCCGGGCTTTTGGATATAAATTTGTGCTTCCCGAATATGCCCCCGGGTACACTTCTATTTAGCTCCCAAATTTTATGACACATTTTTTCCTTACTTTTCAGGATACACCTTCCATATTGGAGTTTTAACTTGTAATATTTTAATGTTTTTCGTCATTTTATGCTTTTAACTTCCTGGTTGCAGATGGGTTTACTTTTGGCTGCTGATGGCAGCAGGATGCGGACTTTTTATTAGCGAAGAGGCTCTAAATATATGGGTATGTCCTTCATGTCAAATCTCAATTTCACACGCTTCTGTGCTCTTGCATCTCTATATTTATTGTAGTCTTTTTCTCTTTTATCAGGTCATTTGAAATGATGTAGGTTGGCATTTCTTTGGCACGGCTACTTTCTTTGGGCGGGACACGGCAATCTTTAGTTGATTCGTTTTCTAGAAATGCTCCATATATGATATCCACTGTTATGTGGGTGTACTGGTTAGTGTTTTATTTAATTATTCTTTTTTTTTTTTTTATATTTAGTTGGCCTATCAGTCTTAAAGTCATTATTGCAAAAACAATTCATTGCTGTTACATCATGTCTTCCCGAAGCAATGGATTTTTAATACATCATGTCTTCCCGAAGCAATGCATTTTTTAAACCTCAAATTGTACATCTATTCGTCCAGCTCACATGGTGTGTGTATTATCTTCAGGGGAGTTTGTCTCAGTGATATGATACCGTTTTACGTTGGGAAATTTTTCAGACAATCGGGGGCATCTGATGATGTTTGTTCAAAGGTTTGTACAACTGAAATACATTTTAATCTGCATAATTTTTTTTCTTCTTGAAACATCCTAAGTGTCTGTCTTATGTCACTCTTCGTGATACTTCAGTTAGGGGTTGACAAAAAGAAAGCTGTGGGCATTACAAGAGCTATACAAAGATATGGAAATCTTATTGGTTTTGGTAAGTCAACTGATTTAATTTCTTATCCTTGAACACCCAAAAAATTAGATGACCTAATTTACATTTTATTATTGCCAAAAAGTGTTAGTTATTATTCTCTTGTTTTTTTTTTTCGCCTTGTATTTCCTTTCCTCAAGCAGAACACAAGGTTTTTGGTGTTAATTTTGAACCACATTATTTAATGCTTGTCAACTTGCTACTTTTTCTGATCCTCTTATTTTATTTGCAATTCATACATGCAGTGGAACGATTTTCTGTTGGAGTAAGAAATCCAACGGCTTTTCTTGCTGGGGCAACGGTCAGTGTTAAAATTTTACGAAAGCTCCTTTTTTCTGCATTTTAAGTTCCTGCCTGAACTTGTTAGCTTGCGTGAATTTATCAATGGTTATAGCCTGTGTAAATACTAAATAGTTGAATAAATCTATGTAGAAAGGCAAATATAACCTTCAGTTGTGAACTCAGTTTTATTTGCTTAAATCTGATTACAGGGCATATCACCAGAGTGTTTCTTTGCCGGTGTCTGCTGTGGTGGACTCATAACAGTTCCATTACAGGTAATTGAAGTTCTCCTTGATAACACAAGTGAAGATGGCTTTTCTACCTTTCTTGGTATTTCAAATAAAAATATTTACAAAATAAAATTTTATTGTTAAGGTGCAATATTTCAAATAAACTTTCATTTTTTCACCCCACAAAAAAAAAAAAAATTATCCTCTTGTGCTTATAATATTTTCCATCTTGCAGTTGGCGATTGGATTCTTGCTGAGAGAACGTCCAGTCTTTGCCCTTGCAACTGTGGCCACTGTAGTGGTGAGCTCTTGTGTTTAACCGTTCTAACTATAATATTTCACTTAAAATTCTAACATCTGTCACGTTTACAGGGAATGTGGACAGTGTTTCCATATGCTGTGGCGGCTATGACTGCATTATTCCTCTATTTGCGAAGCCGTTACTCTACTTAGCTCTGCGTCTTATAATCGGAATCGGAAGTTTCTATCGAGGAGAGGCCAATCGCTTGCATCTCGAAATTTATTATAGGTAACTAACTTGAAAGATTAGCTTTGTAGAAGATAACTCGTATTTTACCATTTTTCTGCAAACAACTTCATAAATGAAAGATCAAAATTTGGGATGAAGGGTTGTCCTTGCCTTCGTATTTTCTTGATATATTGTTTATGGGTGTTTGCTGCTATTATATCCCCTCACAATATACATGTAGTCATTCTAAATAAATTATTGTCAAGAGTCTCGTAGATGTATACTAATTGATCCCTGCATTTAGGGGTGTAAATGAATCTAGTGAGCCAAATGCATGATTGTTCATATTCATTTGAAATTTTTATCGAGTTTGAAAATTGTATTTTAGCTTGGTTTGGCTATTAGTCGAGTTAGGCTCGAGCGAACTTTAACCAAATACAAATCGAGCTCAAGTAACTTGATATTTTTATGCGTAGTTATAATTTTGTTTATACGAGTCAACTTTGGTTCGTTGTGTTAATGAATCAAGCTAAATAAACTTTTAATGATCGAGCTCGGATTAGTCTTAATCGAGTACCGATTAGTTTGATTAGAATTTCAT
Organism: Erythranthe guttata; assembly: GCF_000504015.1. The sequence continues at coordinate 378,093 of NW_012193112.1, forward strand.
TCCGTAACTAAATAAATCACGGATACATACTAATTCTATCACGTGGATTAAAGATAACATAGGATTTCATCATCTCTGATTCTCTTCACACTATAGATTATGTCTCCTCTCTCTTCAGTATACCATACAAAATATTATGATAAATAAGCTCTCATACATAAAAAAGATATATAATAATAATAATACTAATTCACACAAGACCAGAAGAGGCAAGATAGGCTAGCTGGAGACTATAAGCTTCTTTGAGCTCAGCAAGAACCTGTGAAATACTTGGTCGACGAAGTGCATCTCTTTCGACCGATCTGCATGCAATCAAAGAAGCCCGTCTCAAGCTTTCTGCATCGAAACCCCCCTTTATAGTTTCGTCCACAATCTCAAATGCACCAGCCTGCAGGTATGGTTTTGCCTGCAAAAAAAAAAAAAAATTGCAGTGACATGAAAACTTAGCTAGATTGTAATTTTATAACTTTAGAATGGTTGTTTTCGTAAATATAAAAACCAAGTTTATTTACCCATAGAACCAAGTTGAACGAATCTGGAGAGCCGGTGTGAGTTAGGGGTTCTCGGCCGCATATCAGCTCCAGAAGTACAACCCCAAAGCTATACACATCACTTTTCTCTGTCAACTGTTGAGTCGAATAATACCTGTATATATAATTATGTATACATTAGTACAAAAATCGATCTCTATGTGTGCGCGCGCGCGTGTGTGTGTAACTGAAGAAGCAGCTATGGATTCTTACTCAGGATCAAGATAGCCTGCAGTGCCTTTGACTACAGTGGTGACATGTGATGCATCTGATTTAGTCACTTGCTTCGAAAGGCCAAAGTCGGAAACTTTAGCATTCATCTCGTTGTCTAAAAGAATATTACTGCTTTTTACGTCACGATGGATTATACGTAGTTCACTTCCGTTGTGTAGGTACTCCAAACCTACGCCATAAAAAAACGAGCCCGTTTTTTAGGCCTATGTTTGCTATTTACTGTATGGAATTTGTACTTGTGGTTAGATTAAAGAAAGCAGTCACCTTTTGCTGCATCGACAGCGATTTTCAGTCTCCGAACCCAGCTTAGTGTCAGTTTCTTGCTCTTTGCACCTGTTTGAAACTTTTAGTTAATTAAGAAAAAAAATGATTAATTAAGAACAATCAAGAAAATTAACAGACCATAAAGATTATCTGCCAATGATCCTCCGGATAAATATTCGTAAACGAGTATTTGCTGCTTCGATTCGCAGCAGAACCCTTCCAACGACACCAGATTCTGATGTCGAATTTGTGATAAGAGAGACACCTGAAATTAAAAAATAAAAAATAAAAAATAAATCCAGGAAATTATAATCAAGAACACATTAAAAAACATGAGTTTTTTTTTTTTTTTTTTTTTTTTTATTATTAAAAAAATAGACCTCATTGATGAAAGAATCGGCGCCTAGCTGAGATTTATCGAAACGAACTTTAACAGCTACTGATTTGCCACCTGGAAGCTTGCCGACATACACACATCCGAAGCTACCGCGGCCAATAGCTTCTTTGAAGTTATTTGTAGTTGCTTTTATCTCTTTATAAGTGAATATTTTCGATGAACCCCATTTATGCATGTCCATTGCAGAACCTAAAAGTCGTAACAAATAAAAAAGAATAGTTAAAATTATCTGTTCAGCGTTTTCCTATGTTTGATTTACTGCGAAGGTTGTCGTTTACTTGGTGAATAGCTTTTCTCGGCTTTCTTTCTCTTTATGTACACGATAGCCGAGAACGAAATAACAAAGAGAGCAAGAACGGCTCCTCCAACTGCACATAGTAGAACGATCAAATGGCTTTGGTATTTGTGCTTCTTTGGCGTAAAGATTGTAACTTGCGGAGCTTGAAGTAACGGGTTTATTGAAAGCTGATTGCATGTTAGTGAGAATGAAAGGCACAGGTTTCCGGATGTCCTGTAAAATGATAAAAGAAAAATATATAAATAAAAGGAGTTATATATGTATATATATATATATATATATATATATAAATAAAAGGAGTTCCATACATACACATATATATATATATATATATATATATATATATATATATATATGTATATATGAAGAAAAGTAGATTTCAGCTTATTTGATCTCACCTGACTTCTAAGCTTTCTCTGTTCAGTGACTGTGGGAGTGGCCCTTGTAGCTTATTGTTCTCCAGATTCCTTTAATTTACAGAATAAAAATCATTTTGTATATATATATATATATATATATTATTATTATTCATACTTACAATAAATGAAGGTCTCTTAGCTCTTCAAAGCTTTCAGGTACTGTGCCTTGCAAACTATTATTTTGCAGGTCCCTACGAATAAAAGTGTCGATTTAATTCTTTTTTTCGTCCCGTTCTCATATTTCTAACTAAAAAAAAAGGAGAAGAAACTTTGGTTTAATGAGACTTACAGGACTTGAATGTTGATCAAATCTTCGAAATCGGAGCCAAATGAAGTTATCTGATTGAAGCTCAAGTTCCTGCCAAAATTATTTTAAGACAGAGTAAGAGTTTACACCTTTCCGAAACAATATATTTTTTTCGAGTACTATTTGTTTGGTTTTGATGAGATGATTACAGTTTTTCGAGATGTTGGAGACCACCCAAGTTTGGTATCTCTCCGGCAAGAGAAGTGTTGTGCAGATCTCTACAAACATAATAAATTGTAAGTTATTACAAACACTTAATATAATCTAGCAAATAAATTGTTGATTCTTGTGACATAATTCTTAGTTCTTACAGTGATTTAAGGTCGAGTAGATCACCAAATGTAGGGATTATCGTCCTCAAATTAACGTCGAAAAGTTTCCTACATACAGCCCAATAGATTAATTAGCCAATAAAACATAAATATAAATATAAATAAAAAATCTCATGTAAGATTAACATACAAAGAAGTGACAAGATTTCCATCACATTCGATCTGTTCCCATGGTGTAGGCGAACACGGATCATCTTCCCACCCGAAATCGAGCCCCGTAAATTGTTGTATAACCTGAAGAGCCGATACTACAAAAAAGGGATTAAAAAAATATTAGAAATTCTAAGCATAAAAAAAATCATGAATTAGCAGAATTCAAGAATGTAGTAACGAAAAAAAACCTGTGGTTGAAGAAGATTCCAAGGGAATTTCAAGAATCTCGTAAACCTCGAGAGCGTTCACTAAAGGATAGTATGTAATCGTCTTTAATGTAATATTCAACTCCTTGATTCCTTTCACACTAAAGAATATACCGTTGGCTTCCCAACGAGCCACCGTGTAATTCGACCGAACAACCTCACCGTTAATCAGTAAATCGAAAGTTGGCGAAACAGGTAAAATCCCAGCAAAGTAAAGGACAACATAGTAATCTCCTACATTATCTAGTGGCAGCCTATATACTAGGTTGTTCCACCTTGCAAGAACTCTTGCTGTCTGAAGAACAACACAAGGAGGGCTCTCTTTAATCTTCGACAAATCGAAGTTACTCTCAATGTCGAACCCAGTCGATACGTGATAAGGTGAGTAATCCTCGTCAGCATCCCATAATCGGTCATACGGATCCAAAGGGTACCTTCAAAAAATGCAATTTTTTTTTTTTTTGAGAAATAGTACAAAATGATCATAGAAAATGGTAGTGTTTTAGTAATTAATTACCTTAGTGTTCCGTCACTATAACCGCAGTTAATACGGTGTGATTTCCTTAGAAGCTTATTATCGTTGGAATCTTCCGGAAGGTAAGCTCCCTGAGGAAGGTTCCGGAGTTCGAGTGAGGATATAACGGGAAATCCACCGTTGGGAATCGAGTGAAAACACAACGGTAGAAAATCTTTGTGATTATTATTAGCTGATGGCCATATAAATTCTTCGATCCATGGATCCGTGTGAGCAAGATTAACGGTGGTGGTTACAGCTGTCCCGAGGGAGACAGAGAATACGGGTGGTTTATTAAGTCCGTCGTAGTTTTTGTAGACAAATGTTGTCCTAACGAGAATTGAAGACGAGATGTTCTTTATTGGGAGCCTGTAACAGTTTCTGCCCGAAAATTCGGGGAAATATCTGAGGGTTTTTGGGGTGGTTCCGTCTGAGGAAACCACACTCGTGATGTTGCCTTTTGTCACGTAGTTTATATCCGGTGTCCATGAAATGTTGGATGAATCGACGTAATCTGTCGTTCCACCGCATGTTAAACTCAAGAAACCTAAAAAGAAAAAGAAAAAAACTAATTGTAAGAATATCAAGAATATCGAGAATTGTAGTACAAGAGGGAGAATCGAATACCGTCTTGGTAACCGAGAGTGAGGCTTATGAATGCTGAATATAGAAATAAGCCGAACCAGCTAACGAATCGTTGCTCCATCGAATAGAAACTGTCTTCGAAAAAAAAACAGTGCAGAGGAAGTGGAGAGAGAGAGAGAGAGAGAGAGAGAGAGAGAGAGAGAGAGAGAGAGAGAGAGAGAGAGAGAGAGAGAGAGAGAGAAGATTTGCATGAGAGAGAAAGTTAGAAGAAGTAAGAATGCAGTAATATATATGATGAGAACTGAAGCTTTTGAGTGAAGTTATGAAAAAAAGAAACAAAAAGATGAACTTTTTGACCGTTGGATTGCATGCTGTTTTAGAGGGAAGTAATAATGAGTGGTGATGATGACTGTTTTTATTGACACCATTAATACTAACAGCAGCTGATTGTGTTAAGACATTTATTTAAGTTGAAATCTGGTGTTAGTTATTTCTTGATCTTCTTACAGTAAGTTCTTGAATTTACATCATTGTTTTTTTTTTCCATCTTTTTCTTTTGACTATTGTGGGTAGAAAGGCATGTTAGGGTGTAATGATGGCTGATTTTTATTTGAACAAAAAAAAAATGATGTCTTTGTGCATAGGATGCTTCAAAGAAGAGATTTATTGATTGATTTTTTGTGTAGGCCTCCATTAATCCTTGTTCATAATTAAAGCTTGTCTTCTTGATCAAGGGATATTTTCACTTTTTTGAACACCCCAAAACTATTGCCAAGATTCAGGCTTAAATTATCATTTCTCGGGTCATTAATCGAATACGTAGGACCTCATGCGCTATCAGTTGTCCTAAAACTAATTGGTGTTAAAAAATGCGCAAAATTGTAGTCTGATAGTGTATTCAACGCATACAAGCGGTTAATGCAACTTAACTTTATGATATGGCTGACTAAGAAATCTACATCGGAAATTCTAGTGAATAAATTGCACAAATTTAAAGTTAAAAATTATTTTCTTAAATTTCTATGGTAGAAATTAGAATGGGCTTTAAACTAATGATATCGTTTCTGGGCCCATGGGCTTTATATTTCAATTTTCAATTATAAATAGCCCAAAGTAAATTCACAGTTAGGAGAAGGTCTATTTTGCAAATATATTAAAAATCAGGACCCTCGGGGGGAATAATATATTTCATTTATTCAACGAGTATTTTTCTGCTCAATTATTTCATTTTTTTTTTCAATTTTCAGTATTCGAATTTCAGTACATACTTATATTCTTTTTACAATTGGACCCTTCATAACTCATGAATTACTTTCTATTTGCTTACCTCCCAATTAAGGGGTGTAAGTGAGTTGAGCCGGCTCATGAGCTCGATGAGCTGGCTCGACAAAAGCTCGAGCTCACCAAATATGACTTGCGGCTCATTTTACACCCTTGGGAGTCCGACTAATGGTTTCATGTGATCCGTAGGTTAAATTCAAAAAATATTAACATTAAATATTTTTAAGTAAATCTATAGTTGTGTTTTCATCAAGCATAAATAATGGTCGAAATTGGAACAGCAATTTCGATACGAAATTTTCCAAAATTCATCCAATTTTTAGCAATTTGGAATCGAAATAGATCATTGAATTCCAAATTGTTTTTTTTTTTTGAAAGGACCTAAATATAAAATCAGTTTATAAAGAGTTGCATTCTTTGTTTGGTGGGAAAAGTGAGATTTAATTGACAGCACATCTTCTCACCAAACCCTTATCTCACAGTCTTAAATCTACCTTTAACACCCCACCCCCCCTCAGCCACCTACCCCCCACTACACTCTCTTTCCCACACTATTTCTTCAACCCCCATTTCCATTTTCTTTTTCTTTCTTTCTTTTGCAGCCATTGAAGAGTTGTTTTTCTTCATTCAATTCTTTCTTACATTTTCATTCAGATTCAGAGTTTTTATCTTATGGCTAAAGTTTTTTCTCTAGCAGAAGTTTCTGAGCACAACACCAACAAGGACTGTTGGCTTATTATTGGTGGCAAGGTATATCATATCATATCATATCATATTATCGATTCTTTGTCTACCCTTTTCGATTTACTGTTGTGGGTCGACTCTGTTTTCTGTCTGTCATGATTTTATCTGTTCAAGATTCAATTTTTGTATCATTTCTTGATTTGTTTTTTTTTTCTTTTTTTTTTTGGGAATCTGATGAGTTTAGCTGGAAGTCTGGTTAGTTTTGCTTATGCATCGTGCTTAAATGTGACCCCTTGTGATTTTTCAGACAATGTTGTTGATTGGATCGTAGGAACTTGGATTTGATTTTTCAAGTTTCCTTAAAATGCACTTTCTCTTGTGTTGTTTATTTGTATAGCTTGCAATATAATCGTATGTATCTACGCGCATTGTCGAATTGAAGTACTAGAAATAAATCTATCTGCAAAATGAGTTGTTGTTTCTAGCTTATATAATCATCAACATATCAGATATTTCTTATGCCGGTGGTCCTTACGTTTGTGTATATATATCGACAGGTTTACGACGTGACTAAATTCTTGGAAGATCATCCAGGTGGCGATGACGTCTTATTGTCTTCAACCGGTATTTTTACTTCATTAATCCCTTCAATTAAGATGTGATTTAGCAACTCGAATATACCATGTAACAACATCTCACCATAGATTTACACATAACACACATGGATGTGTACGGAACGTGACAAGTGTACGGTTAGATGTTACCCAATAGATTTTCATAGAATTATAGTATGTAATAAAATCATGTTTCTTGGTTTGTGATGGATTGTAGGAAAAGATGCAACCGATGATTTTGAGGATGTGGGCCATAGTACAAGTGCTAAGGCAATGATGGACGAATTCTATGTAGGAGAAATCAATTCATCGACAATTCCGAAACAGACCAAGTACACTCCTCCGAAACAGCCTCATTACAATCAGGACAAAACATCAGAGTTCATCGTCAAGATCCTTCAGTTCTTGGTTCCGTTGATTATCTTGTCTGTGGCTGTTGGAGTCCGTTTCTATACCAAATCATCAGCCTAAGAAAAGAAGTACTTTTTTCTTGTTCGTTGTTCGGTAATAAATCGAGGTTGTTACGGTTGAAAAATTCCGTCTTGTCTGAACTTTCTAGACGGTTATGTAGTCTTTTAAGGTAGCACGGTGTTGCAGTTTGTGAAGTTGTTGAAGAGGGATTGATTTTGTATTCTATTCGATTTACGTGAAGAAACTCACTATTAAAATCCAAGAAATATATTCATTTCCAACCGATTCTCGTTATTAAAATCGACAACGAATAACATACGACACGAATAATTATCATAACTTATATTTGACTAATGAAAATACCAATCAAGAATTGAGAAAAAAACAATGACATACCTCGTCACGAGACATGCTTATCGCATGTTCTTTCGGTTACCTTAGTCTCGTTTCTATGCGCAAAGAGTCTACCGACAGCCTTGGAGAACAAGTCAAAGAATCTTCTAGAACCAGACCTCTCAATATTCATCTTCATAGAAACATGTTCCTTCTCCAAATCATTTAATCTCATTCTCAGCCTAGCCAGCTCGAGTTTCAACTCCCGATTCTCTCTCCTTAAAGAAGCATAATTATCTCGTGGAGAAATCGCAGCACTGAGGGCCCCACTGCTTATCCGCCAAGACTGCTGCATATTAACATTCTTCGGATCTTCATCTTGGTAGGAACAGAATAAGGCGTTTCGTAGCCTCGTTTGCTCGTAATAGAGAACTTGGACTATTGATTGGAGAGGGAGCCGCTCGTTTGTGGCGGCGTGTGCACCTGCTTCTTGAGATAGTTTCTGAAAGTCGATTAATTTGCAGAGCTTTTTCCTGTCTGAATCTGTTAAGTGTTGATGAGCCTGTGGAACAATGGTTTTTTCAGTGATCAGTTTGAGCAGTCCTTTTCTAACATGCCTATTTCAGACAGTCAGTCATTTTTTTTTTTACATGTAAAAATACATTTGCAAATTTAGCATTTTTTCGTCCTGTTTTCGCCCGAATTTTCTCGTTTATGACTGACGTGGCAAACAAACTCTTGCTTATAGTGAGACTTAGAATTTATATATACAACCCTTAGTCTTGATGGATTTCGGTATTATAAATTGCCAGATTTCGGCTTTTTATGCACTGATAATCCACATACACAGAATCCTACACGTCGTCATGCCACGTCATCAGTAAACAGACAAAAACTAGAAATTCCAGCAAAGCAAGACAAAAAATGCTAAATTTAGCCAAGTTAGAGCTAAAGCTATTACTTACTTTGAGGTAAACATCGACCGCTCGATACAATCCATCATGAACCGTACGAGCATGTGCAGGTAAAGCTTCCGCCACATCAGCAAACTTGTTGAGCTTAAGATTTGCATCAGCTGCAATCTCACAAAGGTAATTATCCACCAACTTCGACACTTTAAACAAAGCCGTTTGAGAAGGCGAAAGAGGATAATTATCCGATTCGAACAGCGAAAAATCGTCCATATCTTCTTCGCTATCTTCACTCCGAGAGAAATTAACAAGTATTCTTTCCACAGTGTCCACATCGAACAACGTGTCGCCAGCCTGGCGAAAAGAAGGTATCAAAAGATCATCAAGACTTGCTGTATCCAACTGCGACCCTATTCGCCTCTCGAGATCCAGCCTGCAAGAAATTGCACAGTCGAAAATCACCGCATTTCGTAGCAACCCGAAAAGAAAATTTATCGGAACGGCAAATTTTTCGACCGGGAGTAGGCTTATAATCGCCTCCACCACAACTCTTTCATGTCCACTAATTGAGTCGGTTTTCGATTTCTTGAGTAACTCCTTTTTAGCATAGTTCATAAGCGATGAGCCTATACTTTCTGGTCTAACTCCTCTGCATTTCATTGCTTTTACAACTCTCTGATAAAAATCGATTCCAAGAATGGAAAGGTCCTCTATCCACCAATCGGATTCACAGTTCGTTTGGTTCTTGCTCATGTGAAGTCTACCCGAGTTGCTATACTCGAGCCTCGAAAAACTTGAGGCAATTTGCTCCACGCAAGCTTTTGAAGCTATGGAGTCGATGCATATTTGGACTATTTTCAGCTCGTCTGCAAGTGGGAGTAGCTTTTCGCATTGTTGGAGGACTTTTACGCACATTTCGAGGCTTTTGGACACTATGATTTCGAGATATTCTTCGGCTCTGGTGAATAGGTTGTTCTTGGAGTAGTCTTCGGTCATTTCGAGGTAATCGGAGATGCAATAAAGATGGGCTACATTTGTGGGGGTAATTTCGAAATTGACACCGTAGCAGAATTGGGCTGCAAGTTCGAATGAGTCGGCACCTCCTTGTAAGCTGACAAGCTCGATTCTTGATATATCGGAGTCTCTATGATCAGCTACCAGCTTCCGGATTCTTCCGCTTCGTGATACGAGAGGGAACTGCAATTTTTTTTTTAAGTAACAATTTATATTTTTTCAAGTTGAAATTTGAAATGTGGTAGCGTGTGTGCGGTTACCTTATGCAATAAGAATGTAGTGCCGTCTACTTCGATTGTTATATCGCTCGGAACATCTCGAAATACCCTACGAAAAAGATATCGGAACAGTGATTAGAGAAGCGATTTGAAAAAAAAAACAGATGATCTAGTTAACAATAGATGAAAAACAAGTACAATCCCGTGAAACGAAGTGTCGTATAAAATATAAATCGTAATTCTCTTACAAAGATTCGTGTTTTCGACGATTACTAATGAACAAGGTGGATGAAAAAAAAAAAACACTTATGAAGAATCAAAATCAACAAACAAACCATTCACTACACCGTTGTGGAGGGCAGTTTTCTTCCATGGAGAAGGATAACTGATGAGAGAGAACAGATTCGACAATCACAGAGAGGAGAAACGGAAGCTTTAGAGAGAGAAAACAAGAATGTGGGGACAAGGAAACAAGCTGATGAGAGAGAGATAGTGCCAGTGAGAGATGTTGCTGTAGGCAAAGTTCTTTGGCGATTTTTGTCAAACAGTTTGTGTGCATATCATACATTGCAAATTGTCCAGACCAAAGCATTTGCTCTCTCTTGTGGGTCATCATCTCTAATCCAAAAAATATTAAATTAAAAAGGAACAAAACAAATTTATAAAAAATATTATTTCCAATTTTGAACAGCATTTCGCAACAATTTGTGCTCGTAAAGGGGCGAAAATAAAGGAGGAATCGCTCTCTGCGTTTCTTTGTTTATTTTTCATGAAAAATGTCAACACAAATAGGGAGAAAATTGAAAAATAAATAAATAAATTATTTGTAATAAAAGATAAAAGCGGGAAAAAAGGTCGTTATTCTGGTTTGACATTTTACTCTTTGCCCCCCTAATCTAATTATAATTTTCACTTTAGTAGCCTTCAAGTTTTGTTTTTCCATTTACAACCCAACCTAAGAATTATCTTTTGACATTTTAATTCATTTATTATTTATTTTTATTTTGTATTTTTGATCGTACTAATCGATTAATATTTTCAATTTTATTAATTAGGTGGTTGATACATTTAAATTTTAAGCGTGAGAAATTTAACGTTATTTATTATTTATTATTATTTTCTTTTTCCATGGTGACCAAACAAAATCCTTTGATTGGTCTTAGCACCAAAACTTAATAATAGTAGAAATATTAAATGCAAGTACGTGATCACAAACATATAGTGGTGGATCCAATTGATAAAGAGTTGTTAATTTTATTTATTTATTTATGTATTATTATTATTTTAATTTATTTATTTTGCCATAGGATTGAAAGAGTGACGGTGGCCAACTTTGTTAATAGTAGCAATTAAATTATTATTATTTTTTATTGTTTCACCCACCTTATTTATTATAACAAAGGGTCCACATATTTCCCAACTCCATCAATCATTATGCAAGTAATTTAATTATAAAACCTTTATTTAATTTTTTTTATAAAACTTGAAATTAAATGTTTTTTTTAATGTGAACTAACAAACATATTAGATGTGGATAAGTAATTGATAAGCAATGCCAACCAATTATATGCATAAATTATATGTCGGCTGATCGGCTAATGTTTGTAAGTAAACTATATTAATATGATATTAAAGAAATTAAAATTGACTCATTTATTTATTGATTTTTTGATAGTTAAAGTTGACTCGTTGATACACTAACTACTGTTGGAAAGCATGCAGGGTACGTGCGCAATCTTATATTAAATTATGAAAAAAAGAAAAAACCCTAAACTTAGGTAAATAAATAAAAACATGTCACGTTTTGTAATTGCCAAAATACTCTCGACTCCATCTTATATTGATCCTCTTATGGTGTAATTTTTCGTGTAATCTTTTTGAGTTAAGGGATAATCATCCCTACACATATATCATTTATTTATGATACTTTTTAAAGATAAAAACTAACCTTAGGGGGCCTTTACACAGAACTCTATTCTTCTTGAATATTACCTTCACATTTTTTTAGTATTATCATTATTGGTCTCAGTGTAATTTTTGTCTTCAAAAAATAATATAAAGAAATGTCACGTTTGCAAATAGAATTAACAATTTTTTCGCAAAATATTCACCGAAATAAAAAAAAGTATTTTGTCAACCTCTTTAAATTAAATGTATTGATGAAAAAATAAAGATAGGTGGAAAACTCAATCATTAAAGGAGACATAGATATTGAATGCCAAATTTCCTTCCACAAAACAAAAAATTATTACCAATTGTTTGTAGGTTGTAACATCATTGTCTTTAATTTTGTTAATTTGGATTTTCTTTGGGCATGTCAGAACCAGTCAAATCTCATATGTCTTGACTGTATATTGGAGTGTAAAGGCATCCAATGTTTACGAGGATGTAAAGTAGGGGCATAAACGAGCTGAACTTTGTTGTTTTTGCGAGCTCGAGCTTCAGGTCGAAAGAGTTAACGTACAAAAAAAATAGATTTTAAGGGGAAATATGCAACAAAAAATTCGATTCCGGTGAAATTTGGCTATCGGGGCAACATAGGACAAAAATAATATTTTGAAGGGAGGAACTCACTTTTTTAAACTTAGAGGGGGGAAATGGAGGAACTTTGAAATTTATAGGGGGTGAAGTGCAATATGGTTTTTGGTGGGCCGAATCATATAATTTGAAAAATACATGGACTGTCTTTGAAAATACCAAAGCCTAATGGATTTGGACCATTTGATTGGCCCGGATAAACTTTATGGGCCGGACCATTTTATTTTCGGAATTATTTTATTGTCATTTAATATTTTAATTATTAATGTTGTACATTTGTACTGCTGACCTTATTTGATAATTAAATTATTAATCAATTAAAAAGTTCATGCCATGTGAATAATAAATTGATAAAAATCACATGAGTTTATTTATTTATTAATATTTAATCCTACATCGTGTCATTGTGGCCCTCTCATTTAATATTATGTTTCATTTTCCCCCACCAAACTTTTTTTTTGAACATTCAAATGTATTATCATTCAGTAGAATCACATGATGTAATTTAAAATGCATGTTAATTGCTTAAAAGAATACAATAACTGCTTAGCTGTATAAATAGAGTTCGCCTCACCAAACTCAATTAATTTCAAATATTAATATTTAGCAAAACTAACACTAAGGATGTGTTTGGTGTATAGTGGATCCACAATAATACAATATAGTGGGTGGAGAAAAATGCTTTTTAATTTTATTGGGGAGAGAAATGTAAGGATAAAAAAGTAGAGAAAAAGATAGGCAAATTCATAGTGAAAAGATATATATTTGAAACTTAAAATGCACTATTTTTGTTTTGGGGCTTGATAATTACCGTTATGTATTTCGAAAGGTGTTTGAATTGTGAACGGTATTCGTAACCTTAGACCGCTAAAATTATTTCAGATTTATTTTACAGATAAAATTACGACTTGGAGCAATTAGTAACTTTGTGAACTTCAAATATTTTTTATTGTTACAAATTTCTAGAATAAAGTTTTATCATTTAATATTAACATATTTTAATGTTTTTAATATTTAATTTAGAAAATAAAATAAAATTATTTCATCTACGATAACTATCTTGAACGAAAAAAAACACAAAAGGAAAATTCATTAATTATTATCCAAATACGTCCCTTTTTTTTTGAAATATTCCTAAAAAATCATTTTTTTTCTTGAAAATTACATTTTAAATATCAATATTATTATGTATTTTGTATTACGGATGGCTAGAAAATAGAAGTTTCAAATTCCGCCAATTTCTATTTCTGAAATTCCGATTTCGGTTTTTTCGTAATTTTTCTTTCTTCAATAGATTGAAATTACCTTTATACCCAAAAAGATGAAGTGGTACCTAGGAGGCTATTTTCACCCCTAGTTGAAAGTTTAAAAAACAGGACTACACACAAATGCAAATCGATAGTCTTGTTCGAAAACATCAAATCTATTTTGACTCTGTAAATCAATTACACACAGAAAAGTGAAAACACACACACACACACACACACAGTAACTCCCACACACACACACACAGAGAGACACACGTTGTGTCGTGTATATGTAGAGCCAGGCACAGATGTAATGGAGGGAGTGGTGAAATAAGTCCAACTGAGTCACGTAAAAATACAGGCAAGAAGACGGGTTTTAAGGATTGAGTTCCACCTCAACACCCAACTCGGAAACTGCCCCCTTTTCTGCTACCTTTGTCTTGTTCGAGTAATTAATTGCTTCTTCCATGAATCCAATTATTCATTGCTTGAACATGGGTTGATTGCTAATTTCAAGGTTATTTTTCTTTCTTGGATTCCTGCTGAAAATCCCTCTTCTGGGTTTTTTTTTTTGGTTTCTGTGCTCTAATTTCTTGTTTAAAGTTTCGATTTTTATTTTTAAAATTGATTTTTTTTTGAATTTTGATTTATTTATGCAAATAATGGTGAGTGAAGTTTGTGGTTATGTGAAAAACCTGATCTTGCTAGTTTGAATTACTGATTTTGATTCTTCTTCTTCTGTTGGAGTTTGTGGGAGCACTGGTTTTTTAGGTTTGATTTTGTTGCTGGTTATTGTATGAGCAATGTAATTCAGTTTTGGGGTTTTTGGTAATTTTTGTTAATTGTAGCTCCTTATTTTGGAAGATCTTTACATCTGAAATGTTGCATTATCTAAAGGCCTTTTTGAGATAAGATTCTTTACTGGAAAGAAATGTGATTGTAGCTTTATCTCATTTTGCATAATAAATAGGCAATGTTTTTTATTTAGTATTTCGATTTTCGACCCTTTGTTATCACTAAGTGTGCCTCTGTTAGTGGTGCTTTTGTTCCATAGTTTCTAATTGAGTTGTGTTTTTTTTCTCGCTAGGATTTATTTCTTAAGCGGTCGTAAATTATCTGTTATCGAACTATTCATCAAATTAACCGGTAGCAAGTGAAAAGGAAAAAAAAATAGAAGAAAAAAAAACGTTCGTCGTCTTCTTGAAAACAGAAGGTAGTGTTTCTTGGCTACGCGAAATGTAAAGATTAAAGAACTCTATTCGTGTCAATTTGCTGTCAGACGTTTGAATATTTAACATTCTCGTAAGGAAGCAGCGTTTATTCTAAATTATGTATGTAGTAGTTAGAAGTTTCTAGACGAACTGAACTTGACTTTTCATTGGTTACTTCGACAGGAATTAATAAACCTCAATTTGGAAATTAAAAAAAAAAGAAAAAGAAAAAAAATCATGAGTCCTGGATGCAGCGCCTATGAGGGCACAATCGAGTCCCAGAGTACAGATTACGGTATTGCCCCTGATAGCATCGAGTTGAGGGCCTCTCCTCATAGAAAGAATTTGACTATTAATGGCACAAAGCGCGGCGTTGCATCTAATACTGCTGTGCATGAACTTCTAGAATGTCCCGTTTGTATGAAAGTAATGTACCCTCCGATTCAGCAGGTAAAAATTTCTATTGCAAATTCAGTTTATGTTATTTACTTGTCTTGTATATTACATTAAAACCGATATATTGTTTCCGATTATAGTGCCCAAATGGACATACTTTATGCTCCAAGTGCCAATTGAAAATACGTTGCTGCCCAATTTGCCGTCACGAGCTAGGAAATATAAGGTGCTTGGCATTGGAGAGAGTTGCTGAGTCACTCGAATTGCCGTGCAAATATCAGGTCGTAGGGTGTCAAGATATTTTCCCGTATCACGGGAGGCTGAGGCATGAGCAGAATTGTCGGTTTCGCCCCTACAATTGCCCCTACGCTGGAGCCGAGTGCCACGTCAGCGGCGATATCCCATTCCTTATGGCCCACCTCAAGAGTGACCACAAGGTCGATATGCATGATGGCTCTACTTTTAACCACAGATACGTTAAGTCCAATCCGCAAGACGTTGAAAATGCCACGTGGATGCTCACCGTAAGCTCTCTCTCTCTCTCTCATGTTGTAACACGCTTTTTGTAGCACAAAACCCCCTAAATAGTGAGTTTTTAGGGGGAAATTTGCTAAAAACAAATTGAATCATAGTGGGGGTTTTTGCTATTAAAATAACACTGTGAGTTCTTTTAGCAATTAGAGAATATACAAGGGTGATTGAATGCAATAAACCCCAATTAAATTAGTAAACTAAATAATTTACTAAAATTACACGAACCTTGTGCAAATACTCGTGTCGTGTCACTTACTAGTCCAATAAAATTAGGGGTGGGAAAAAGACAATTTTGTCCCCGAACACAATATTGGATTAATGTTAAGCCAATAAATCCCAAATTCTAATACGAGCAACCAAACATTTTACTAAAACTAAATAAATTAGTTATTCAGCCAAAATTTACGGTTTTTTTCTTGTTTCGGGTGCAGGTTTTCAATTGTTACGGGTACCAGTTCTGCTTGCACTTTGAGGCGTTCAATTTAGGAACAGCCCCAGTCTACATGGCGTTCATTCGTTTCATGGGAGACGACCACGATGCTAGAAAGTTCACTTACACCTTGGAAGTCGGAGCCCACGGCAGGAAGCTGACGTGGCAGGGTATACCTAGGAGCATACGCGACAGCCATACGAAAGTACGCGATAGTATGGACGGACTAATTATTCAGAGAAATATCGCGCTCTTTTTCTCCGGGGGTAACAAGCAGGAGCTGAAGCTGAAAGTTGCGGGGCGAATATGGAAAGAAGAAGCGTAAAAGAGGAAGTACCGAAATTTCTTTATTTTATTAACTATTTTGTTATTTATGTATATGTAAAAAAAAAAAAAAGTTTGAGCTAGTTGTATGATGTGGGATGATCTTTTAAGTGTTGTTGGCTCATTAATTAAGACTGATTGATTATTAACCTTAAAAAGATTGTCATAATTGTGTCATTCATTCAGCTGTGTTTGTTGTGGTTTCTCTATTTTGTTTCGGTGTATCGAACAGTTATAATTCATCGATTGTTGTATCTCGCCCGTGTGGGGCTCGTACAAATGAATAAGACAAATTGCACGTAAAGCCCGTGAAGGACAGCCCAAAGTTAGACGTCCGGTTCGGTTGAAAAGGTATATGAAATACTAGCAAGGAGAAAAACGTCTTTCACTCTTACGTCGCACGCCGATTTGAGGTAAAGCAATGAGGTGTCACGGTATGACCTCAGGCCGGTGTTCTAGACGAGCTGACGTTTGTTTAACCTAAAACTCAATTAAATGATGTGGCATACACCTAATTACTAATACTAAAATACTAATATTAATATTAATACTTATACTAGACATATTTTTCCCTATCAAAAAATATACTAGACATATATCTCTCTCTCTG
>NW_012193112.1:395187-446244 GCF_000504015.1 Erythranthe guttata
TGACTGTGAACTGGTACTAAAATCGTGAACCAGCTCGTGTTCCTCGGGAAGGGCACAGTTCTAGAATTATGTGAACCGTGAACCGTCGGATCGGTGAACGGGCCTTGAAAAATACCCTGACATCTCAATTTTTCCTATAAAATTAAGTTAAAGTCATTTCATTTATTTCTTTTTATTTTTTTCCTATTTAAAAGTAATTCTTTTAATTAAATTTATCCATCAAGTATTTAATATATATATATATATATATATATATTTGGGCCAGACGGAACCAGAGTGAATCGGCGGGTTGGCCCGGCCCGGCGAACCGTATATTTTACGGGTCAGCCCGAACCGGCTCATGGCCATGTCTATCTCCGTTGCCAATGGTTTTCGCTGCCCTATTGTTATGTGTTTCGAGTTTTGACATCATTTGCCCTTGATTGGATCATTAATTATAGTTTGTTTTATTTTGTTTGTCTTTTTCCCTCTTATGTCACTTCCATTTTAATTCATAGTGTATTTTTCATTGTATTTCATATTGAACCATTGTCTAACTAATGATACCTGATTTGAAGTTCATGCTAATGTCTTATTTATTTTTTGAGTAAATTACAACCACCTATCTGATATATAATCAAATTACGAATCCCCTATTTATATTTGGATAATTACAATAAGATCAGTATCCATGCATGTTTAAGATTACATGCATTTGCAAACAATACGTGTGGTGGGGCATGTCAAAGGGTATCAGACTCTACAACAAAGGCCCCTGTTGCTATATCAAAGAAGGTGAACGAAGGATTTGGTACCCGATGCGGCCGTTTGAGGCATTGACGTTCATATTCATCAAAGTGCACATAACCTCAGGAGCTCGTCCTTGGCCACCAACCTCCATCGCCGCCGGAGCTCGTCCTCGGCCACGGCCACCCACCTCCATCTCCGCAGCAGCACCATCACGTCCGTTTGTCGCCATGGATGGATCTTTTATTTAAAAGAACTTGTTGTGCGTGTTGATTCTCTGACACAGGTCTTGTCAAAAGGCTTAATAGAGAGTATAGAGCGTATTTTTTTTCTTTTATGGCAACTGTACATAGATAGCATATCAACAAGACAACAACTAAAGACTCAAACAATGCCCGTATGTCGTTATCAAAGTTACTGTTGACTAAGTTTAGTTGATTTTAATTCAAATGCATAACTGACTAGGTAGTTAATGTTAGAGATAACCCTCATTGCTTTAATTCTAAAATATTATCTTGTGATTAGATTTAATTTGTGTTTACTTATTTGTGCCAAGTGAGCATTTTCAAATGGCAATATCACAATTGATGGATGGAGAGGGGTGTATGTTAATTAACCCTATGTAATATAATAATATATAATTAACCCAATGGCAACATTTTGTGTTAATTAGTGAAATTGAGCTAAATTATCGTTAAATAATGAAATTGAAGTTGAATTGGGAAAAAATGTAATACTTATTTACAAATAAGTTTAAATGATAAAGAAATATGTAAAAGATAAAAAGGTTTGATGTTTCCCCTAGTCATAGCCCTCTTTGCTATTAACCTAAAATATTACTTGTGATTGATTTGATTTGTGTTTATTTATTATAGGATACTGTATAGTGTATACCAGATTTTCTATGATTAATTGCTATTTAAACCGTGTATAATACACTCCAAAACGTTTATTATATTTAATATAAATCGGATTCGACTATTTTTTTGACATGTGGTATTTTTAAGTCTAAATTCTTAATAAATCAAGCAATTATAATGAAGGTTAGAGCGATTATGGAATCATCCTATGGCATCCAATTTTTCTATTAAAACAGACCATCCGGTCTAAATTCACACCCATAAAATATATATGATTGTGCTTACGTGCAAATTATTTAATTACCGTAAATTTTAAAAAATTCTAGTACTATATTTAATCTAGGCTGTTTGGACAGGCGCAAGTTATTTGGGCTGAATTGGCACAAGCCCACATCCTATCCTCTCTTTCTCTCTCTGGCCCAGGCCCAACTCAGCAAAGGCCCCTACCCCTCCCTCTCTGAATATTGTATCACATTGCTTTACTCAATGTGTTAATAAGTGGAGAATTAACAGAAGACGAAGGTTGCGTTGGTTTGTTTGCTATCGTAATTATATCTCGGTCATCGGTTGTCCTTACGCGGTCATTGTTCTTGTTGCGGTAATTGAAACAGCTTGTTTTATCTACTTGCTTCGTACCCGTTGTGGAGATGTGGTCTACAAATGGAGTCAGAACAACTTGGTCAAGATATTAATCAACAATTCTGAGGTCAAAGCTATTATGCAACGTAACGATCGTGAAAGAATAACTCCTCTGTCTGCAGATCGATCGTTGATCCAGTGTGTACTGTAGTAGCCACATACATTTTAATTCATATTCCCGAGTTACAAGTAATAACGTACACGGATTTTAACAACAAATAGTTCCGATTAATTCATAATGTACTCATATTCGTACAATGTTTGTCTCTTTTTCACGTTCGAGTGCGCCTTAGTTATAATTGAAGTTCAGTCTAATAATAATAATAATAAGCTATATATATATACTATGCCTACCACATCTGACGAATTCTGGTTGTAATTAGACAGACCAAAATTATCTATAAAATTGCTCTACTCCGTTACAAGCATTGAGATATCATCATCCACTAGAGTTGGAACCTGCAAATTAAAACAACGAGAGATGTATCAAGTCGATTTACAAGGATATATAAACATTGTATTGACATAGGATTAATTAATTACGAGTTCATGTAATAACTTTGAGCCTTTTGACAGTCGATTTTAAGTTGAAACATGAATACAGATAAATAATAAAATGCAAGCACGGATCAACTAATCGAACCACATCACTAAATCAGCCATACTCTGCAGATAAACACATTAGAAAGCAAAATTCACCACTTACACACACACACAAGAAACTCACTCATTAGAAAGCAAAATCTTCGTTTCCTCTTTCGGATTCTTAAATCATCGTCCAATTTACCATTTACCAACGCAATTTCTCGTATTACATTGTCTAATATAATCATGAATCACTTCTCCAAGAAAACGGTTAGTCTTAACACTTTTGAATATCCTCCCAAATTTAAAATACTTCCAGCACATCAAGTCTCACACACACACACACACACACACACACACACACACACACACACACATAAAACAAGACACATCTGTTCAACTCAGCCTAACATATTTCGGGTTTTCGGGGTTTCATTACCTTTACTAAATCAGACAATCATCCTAAATTAATCACAATGCACAAATAAAACAATCCACAAGACAAAATAAAAAAAATAACAAGTAGATACAAAAATAAGACAATTGAAGAAAGAGACAAATACCTGAACAATCTGTCTCATAGAAACAGCTTTGTCCTTGCAAGAACGAACAGTGAGAAACTGATCAAGATCGAGTTGTTAAGATCGAGTCGTTTGTTAATAATCCCACAGTGAAGTAAATACTATCAGAAGGGGGCAAATCGACTTTGATCTCATCAACATCGAACCACAAAAAGAAGAATCTTTGCACCTGAATCCCCTTCAAATTAGTGATCGACCCAATACTCAGCTTCCCAGAAATCGATTTCTCGTAGTAAACGGTGTAATCGAACTCTATGTAGCAGGGTTTCGCTAGAGTCACCTCAAAATCACCATCTTCTGTCAGTGTGTAGTTGGTCACCGAATCGGGTAACAAGCCGCTGGGTAGGCCGTATTTTGGGAGGATTTCGTACACCGTCGGCGCCGGAGTTGGTGCGGCGGTGGGCGGCGGTGATTGGGATGATGCGCTGAGGATTAGAAGAGGGAAGATAACGAGTAGATAGTTGAGCTTCGCCATTGATTGATTTTTTCTTTGATGAAAATTTTATCAGAGTTATAGTCAAATTAAAGGGCTGTGTGGATTGTAATTAATAATTATTAATTATTTAATTTTATAATGTGATTATTGAGTTTTTTTAATTAATTATTTTTTTGGATTTTGTGGAAACAAAGATGAGAAGGAATTTGTTTGAGGCATTAAGAAATTTCTTGGAAATTGTTAGGGTTTTGAAATTTTGTGCAACGTGGGGTTGAATTTTATTTGTTTTTGTCTTCGAGTTTGACCCATTATTGACCGACCCGCTTGGAGGGATGCAAATTTGGTAAGATAATTATTTTAATTAATTTAGTTAAAACGAGTTTTTTATTTAATTTATTGGGCTACAAATATAATGTATTGGGCCGTTAAATTATAGCCCGGGTATTTTATTGGGCCGCTTCATTATAGCCCGGGTATTTGATTGGGCCGATTCAAGCCCACCTAGGCATGTAAATGTTATGTAGTATTACATATGCAGTAGGGGTGGAAATCGGATGGAATGGATCGCAAATGACTTTTTTCGAAAAAAAATTCATTTTTTTCGGAAGTAAAAAAAGGGTTTTGTTTTTTGTTCCAAAACAATCGGAATGCAAAATTTCATTCCGGTTTCGGAATGCCTCGAAATCGGTGGAATTATTCGAAACTACATTATGCATTTTGAAAAACAATTGAAATAGTTGAAACTATAATCGGATCGGGAAATCGAAATTTCCGATAATTTTATTTACAATTCCGATTCCATTCCAAATAAATTCGGAAGAATTGGAAATCGGTTAAGGTTCCGTATTCAGACATTTATAGATCGGAATTGATAGAATTCAGAAATTCCATTCTGATTTCCACCCGTATTATGCACCGATGGACAATAAATGTTTATTTGAAAAATGATGATCTATAAATAGGTGGTCCTATAACAGTAAGTATAACAGCAATGTGTCAAAATGGAGACAAATTAAAGATAAGCAGCCACTACATTAATTCAGACATACATGCATGTGAACATTATTAATAGCATCCTCTCTCTCTCTCTAGAAATCATGAACATACAAACAAATTTTTAGTAGTAGTACTCATACAAAAGAAAATACTAATTAATTAATACAAAAAAATGAAAATAAAAATGAAAATACAATTGAAATAAATCAAAGATTGGGTATTTTATCAAGTACCACCATAATTGTGAATATGAGTCCTAAAATCATTTCAATGTTTAAAAATTTGTTCTTGTTTCCTCCATCACCACTTTTCTGATTAGCAGCAGTTGTTACCGTTGTTGTCGGCATCCCACCTGATGGACTCCCTTTAATTAATTAAATAAAATTATTACAAATTTGGTATTAATCTTAATTAAAAAATCTTTAATCCAAATGCAATAATCTGAATACATATAAATATGTTTCGTTACCGGGAACAGGTGCAATACTAGTTGAAGTAGCATTGCTTTTATTGGCACTGTTTACAAAGTCCTCAAACACCTTGGCATCCGGTGAATTTGGTGGTAAATGCAGCAAAGCTGTATCCATTAATAATTAAAAAAAATTTAATTAACCATAGTAATATAAACTACTATTTTGTGAATATTTTGGGTAATTACTAAAATGCCCTCAATTAATGAATTAATTACGTACCGGGACAAGCAGAGATGTTGGCGGGTGCATGGCACTGAGAGGGGAGGCCGAGGGCGAGGGTGGCGTTGATCTGAAGGCCGAGGGTAGGGTCATTTCGGTCTTTTACTAACAAGCAGATGCACTGGGGGCTTTTCTGCAAAATTTGCTTGAGGCCAGTGCAGCAGTCAACCGGAGGTGCCTTGGCTTCACCGCTCACGTACGGGAGACACGTGGCAAGTCCAACCAAGTCGTTGGCGCATTTTTCCTTGTCCTTGTCTACATCGCACGTTGCTAAACTACCCCACAACATTACTACTGCTAAAATGCACGGCACCACCTTCGAACACTCCATTTTAATTTTCTTGCAATCTAGAGAGAGAGAGACTAGAGAGAGAAACTAGAGAGAGAGAGAGAGAGTTAGAGAGATGGCCTATGCTTTGTATGTGTGTATATATATATGTAATATATGGTTGTCTTGTGACATGCTGTATATTAATTAATGGGGATAAGGTAAGAAGAACTATAGGCAATGAGAATGGGGTTCGTGGGAGTTAGAAAACTAAATTTTGTTGGTTGAAATTTATTGCTATTTTGCCGGAAATTATTTGGGCATTTATGCAATTTTAAAAAAAAAATTAAATATACTATCAAATAGCACTCCCATACCTTGTACCATATATAGGTTAATAAATATTATTTAAAATTCTAGTGCAAGAGGCTTGTCTTATATGGGTGTAACGAACTGTAACCAGATCGAGATTTAATTTGTTGAAATAAAATAATGGTTATATTGGAACCCGTGATTGATTGATTGATTGAATCTTTATATATTATTTGCTATTCATCCTATTTTTTTCATTTCAATAGAATGGCCCGTGACTTAGATTGTTCTTGAGTTGTCCGTGATGATCTTATAGTATTAATAATTTTTAAATGTGATTAATTATGGTTCGATTAATTAGGGTACGTAATTAATTGTTTGATTACAAGAAGTACCGATTAATTGGTATAAATGAAAACAACATAGAGTCAGCTTTAATTTCACCTATCGAGTTGAAAAACAATTAGTCTGCATCTGCACCAGCTTATTATTGAATCGTACGTCAACCTCCAACTACACACTAGTGTAGTAGCATTTAAGAGTAATTAAATAATAGAGTAAAAAGCAGTTTGCCCCCTAAACTAATGACCGTTTTGCACTTTGCCCCCCAAACAAAAAAAATTTGCACGTCTACTGAAAACTACTACTGATCCAACTGTCGTTGCTCCAACTGTTCCAACTGTTGATGGTACAACAGCTGAAGTTGATACGAATGATGACGAGGAGTTGTTCGTTGATGATGAAGATATTCTGGATTAGTTGTTTTTTAGTTTTTTTGTGGTTGTCGAATTCATTTTCTGAACAACGGCCTCTAAAAGTCTGCTAGGCTTAACTCTGTTCTTCTTTTGACTGATGTTTTGTTTTGAACTGTTCTAACGGTTACTCTATTATGCAGTCTAATGTTTTTGTCAGGTATTTGATCAAGGGGGAGGACTTGATTATAATAAATAGATGACAAAGGGGGAGATTGTTAGAATCCGAGAGGATTCTAATTTCGGGTTTTCAACACGTGTGTGAAAACCGTGTATAAAAACTAGGGAAGTTTCCTTAGTTCTTTAAACTCTTATTTTGTCATTAATTTATTTAATTGCCTAAGTGTTTTGTTTAACAAGGAATTTTATTTGGAAAAGAATTTCCTTTGTTATACAACTCTTTTTTTCTTACGTGAGATAAAATAACCTAATGGGCTCCACTTTTGTGTAGGGCTCTACTAATTCACCTAAGGAAGTATAAGAAGGGCAGCATCAACGTAATTGAAGACCGTCCCTTTTATTTGAGAGAAAAACTTTTTCTGCTCTTACGTTGCTGCTCCTGAGTTGTGATCTTATTCGAGAAGAAAAACACAGCAAAAGATTTGCTTCTTTCACGCGAAAAGAAGATCGGTTCTTCGGGAGGAGAACTCAGAAGATCTCGGGAGGAGGTCGATCCGCCGACTGAGGGACTCAGCGTTGAAGGAATTTCAACCGTGCGGAAAGGGACGTGCTGCAAAGTGAAGACTCACAATTCAGCGTAGGATACAAGAACGGCGTCGACAAAGAGGGAGTCTTTGCATTTTCGATTAAGTCCTATTACTGTATTCGTAAAACTAAAAATTAGTGAATTTCATTTGCAGGTCCCCGTGGATGTAGGGTACAATTGTATCCGAACCACTTTAAAATTTGTGTCTTTTTATTACTGTTCCATTAACTGTTGCAACTCTTCGTAAAACAGTAGAACAGTAGCTAAAACTGAATCTGGAATTTATCGGACACAAATTTATAATTAATTTGCACAAAATAATTCTAACAATTGGCATCAAGAGCCTGTCACTAAATACATCTAGTGAGATTTTGGGAACTGATTACTCTTATTTTGTGCAGATATGAATACTCAACGAGAAGGATCTTCAACTACTCGTCCACCTCTCCTAATCGGCTCCAACTACTCATACTGGAAATCAAAAATGAAGATGTTTATCAAATCCATAGATGAGAGAGCATGGCGCGCC
Organism: Erythranthe guttata; assembly: GCF_000504015.1. The sequence goes on from NW_012193112.1 coordinate 403,270, forward strand.
ATCATAACTGGTTGGACACCTCCCATGGTCAAAGGAGAAGACAAAGTGGAAGTATTCAAACCAGAAGCAGATTGGAATGATGGAGAGATACTACTCGCAAACTACAACTCAAGGGCCCTAAACGCAATATTTAGTGGTGTTGATGATAATCAATTCAAACTAATAGCGTCTTGTGAATCTGCAAAAAGAGCTTGGGAAATTCTTCAAGTCACATACGAAGGAACGTCAACTGTAAGGACATCCAAGTTACAAATGTTGGCCACCAAATTCGAAAATTTGAAGATGGAGGAGAATGAGACGATCACTGACTTCCATGCTAAACTATGTGATATCTCCAATGAATCATACGCACTCGGTGAACCCTATTCGGAAAGCAAACTTGTGAGAAAAGCGATGCGCTCATTACCTGAAAGATTTGCTTACCGAATTGCTGCCATTGAAGAAGTCAGAGACGTTGACACGCTCAAACTAGACGAACTCATGGGGAAACTTCTAGCACAAGAACTCAATCATGGTGAAAATCATCGTGAAAAGTATAGAGAAAAGAAGATAGCCTTTCAAGCAGAAACATCATATGCAACGCCCCAAAATTCGTCAACTCAAGAAGATGAGCAAACAGTTGAAGAATCCTTGGCACTACTATCGAAAAATTTTGGGAAATTTCTCAAAAAGATCGAAAAAAGGGGAAATCTCCCAAGCACAGGGAAACCCGTGAATTTTCAAAATTCTAGGAGAAATTCAAATCAAGATAACTCAGAGGAGTCAAAACCAAGAAGAATACAATGTCGAGAATGCGAAGGCTTTGGTCACATTCAATCAGAATGCGCAAACACCCTGAAGAAAAAGAAGAAAATGTCACTTACTACTGGTTGGAGCGATGAAGAAGAATCTGATGATGACCAAGGAAACAACAATCAAGTCACTAACTTTGTAGCATTCAGCAGCAAAGTTCCTCTGGACAGCTCAGAATCAACTGTTGCTTCAACTGTTGCAACAGACTGTGAAACAGAATCCAGGTATGAAAATATGTGTTCTGATTATGACAAAAATCTAAACGAAAATTCTTCTTTTGCAGAGGATCCGAACAGCAGCAGTGATGAGGAAGAACCAACCTTGGATGAAGTAAAGGAGGTATATGAAAAAATGTACCAAAAATGGCTCGACGTCGTTAAGGTAAATAACTTCCTAGAAAAGGAGAAGCTTGTGCTTATAGAAGAAAACAAGACACTAAAGGTAAGAATTTCTACTCTTGAGGAGAGGGTCATATCTAGTGATCAAGAGAAAAATAGTTTGCAGGCTAAACTTACTCAAACTCAAGAAGCTATTGCTAAATTGAACATGGGTAAAGGTAATTTAGATGAAATCTTAAACAACAATAAGCCAAACTATAATCGTCTAGGCATAGGAGGAAGTCAGCTAGCCAAAGTTGATCTAAAGCGAAAGGAAGATCAAAACAGAAAAATCAACTTTGTTAAACAGGTTTCTGTCGCACAAACAGTTGCAACTGTTGAGGCAACGAAGCACCATTCAAAGAAAAGGTTTATTCCCACTTGTTTTTTCTGTCAAAATCCAGGTCACATACGTCCTAGATGTTTCAAATATTTAAAACTTGTGAAAAAACTAGTGGCTCGTTCTCTGTACTCTGCTAGGGCTGATTACTTTCCTTCACCCTCTCAAAAACCCAAAAATAAAATTGATATTTCAAATAGGCCTCAGCAAAAAATTTGGGTTGAAAAGTCCACTTTTAAATGTTTATCTGCCATTACTCCTTTAAAAGCAAGTACTGCTAATGATTGGTATTTTGACAGTGGCTGTTCACGACATATGACCGGTGTTAAAGAGTTTGTGAAAAACTACCAACAAATCACCGGTGGAGCTGTTACCTTTGGAAACGGGAAAAAGGGTGAACAACTTGGGAAATTCGATGCTAGAAGTGATCAAGGTCCACTGGAAGAAGAACCAGCAAAGGAATCATATAACAGCTCCAGTGTCACACCAACAGTTCCAACAGTTGATGCAACCTCTACCATTTCAGAAGAAAGTGACGCTGATTCTGAAACAGGAGATGAAGCTGAAGTCAGCCCTCTCGAATTGGATGACCAAACTCACAGGGAACCCTCAAAAAGAGTCAAGAAGAATCATCCAGTGGATCAAGTCATTGGTCCGATCGAAGGAGGAATTCAAACCAGAGGTTTTAGCGATGCTGATTGGGCAGGTGATGCAGACGATCGAAAAAGCACGACGGGAGGATGTTTCTATCTTGGCAATAATCTCGTCTCTTGGGACAGCAAAAAGCAGAATAGCATCTCACTTTCCACTGCCGAATCCGAATATATCGCTACAGGTAGCTGCTATGCTCAACTCTTATGGATGAAACAAATGGTATGTGATTATGGTATTAGTCAAGATTTATTGCATATTTATTGTGACAATATGAGTGCAATTAACATTTCCAAGAATCCAGTACAGCACTCTCGAACTAAGCATATTGAAATTCGCTACCATTTCATTAGAAATCTAGTAGAGGAAGGAACTGTCTCATTAGAGTATGTCACAACGGAGAAACAACTTGCTGACATCTTTAATAAACCCCTAGATGCACAAAGGTTTGATTCCTTGCGAAATTCGCTTGGAATTTGTATTGTCTGACCTGTGCAGTTGCATAAACTGTTGCAACAGTCTGTGTCCAGACTTGCAACTTTTAAAGTTTTATGGACACATCACGCATACTGCATTTTGTTCATCTAGGTTATGCATTAGACATACTGCATGTGATGAGACCCCTTGTGTATTGGATACTATCTGTACTTTCGAATTTTGTGAGGTAGAACTTCATCAATCCCCAAATGATAGCTACAGAGGCTTTAGCTTATTTACTACCCTTCACAGTCTTGTCATGGTTGAACACTCTCATAAGGAAAAGCTGCCGCTCCAAATGAGTGAAAGCTACTCTTGAATTTTCGTAAATTCTATATATATAATGTCAATCAGTTGGTCTGTGAATAGTTCGAAGCCTTTTTGAGTTGAGTCAGTAAATCACGTGGCCGAAATCTCGCTACAGGGCTCAATTAGAAAGCCCAAGGGACTACACATTGCACGACCATTATGAATTTTATATGTGGTCAGTGAATAGTTCGAAGCCTTTTTGAGTCGAGCCGGTAAACCACATGACCGAACACTCACTACATGACTCAATTAGAAAGCCCAGGGGACTACACATTGCACGACCATAACTATCTCGCTATCTTAATTGCTCTGCTCTTCATGAAAAAGCTACCATTGGTAGTGTGTGTATGCTACCTAATAAGAGTGTTTTTGTGCTTGATTTGAGGATACTAAGTTTACTGTTAGTCTTCTTAGTCTATCTCTTGGAGCTTGCCTTTTGTTAAAATTGAAGATAAACCCCATGTTTTTGATAGTCCTAATAGTATCCTATTCACTTGTGTTTATTCACTCATATTTTTTTTCCTTCTCACGTTTATTCTTTTTGTCTTAGTTATTTGACTTTGCATGATTAGGCAGTTAGTTATTTATATTTTAAAAAAAAAAAAAAAAAAAAAAAAAAAAAAAAAAAAACGGGGTGGGTTGGTAATTTTGGGCGGCAATATATTCCCTCGGATTAACCTACTGTCCTGAGGATTTTTTTCCTTCTCAAAGTTTCCTTGAATTATGTGGGGCTCCATTTGTGACCCCTTGAGATTTGCTGTCCCTGATTTCAGTTTCCATAATTGGACCTCTTTGTTGGCAGAATAATATTTGCAATTTCTTCACTATAGTCTTCCTAAATTGCTAAAATACCCATGAGAAGACCAACAGTCATCATTGCATAATCCCTCCTTCACGTTTTGTTTTCTCCCCAAATTTCTGTACTTCTTCTTCCCTACTGCCTTGCTGCTTCTTCTTCTTCACTTGCAGCAACATCCAAAAAAAATCAATCAAACCAAAAGGGAATTAAGAAAATCATCATGGGAAAACGAAAGAACATCGGTGGTTCATCCTCATCGTCGAAAAGGAGAGCTTCTTGACCAACGACCACGTCTCAGGCGGACCCACCGCCGTCTTGCCGCTCCGGTCGTCGATCTGCCGTTGGGGAGCCATGTGATGCCGTGCCCCTTGCCTTTTGGGAGCCCCCGCTCCTTCTCACGGCTGCCTCCGCTGAAAATTTTGGCAATCTGCCAGTTGTTGTGGCTCCTAGGGTTTCTCGACCGCCGTCGCCGCCAGTGACACCGCCGTCACCCTTCAACTATTCTCCACCGCCTTCTCCGCTGCCACACTCTCCGGCTGCCCAATCGTCTCCACCACCAGTTGCACCGACATCGCCGCCGTCGTCCACCACCGCCTTTCTCGTCAGTCCACCAAGGTCAAAGCCCTGCACCCCGCCACCTCGCCGCTCTCGTCGATGCGTTACTCACTCTGCCTCGCCTTCCGCTACTCGCACCACCGCAGGTCACTCTGCACCGGATCCCGTGGTGCCTATCTCTGCTGTCGATGCTTTTAATTCTCGGTTCTTTCTCCGAGCGCATCAAACCCGGTGGCGTCTGTCAAGTGGTTCATGATTTTTATGCCAACCTAACTAGTGGGGTCTCTGATTGTCGAAGTCGTTTTTACGAAGAAGAAACTCGACTATTTTACTGCCCTTGCTCAGAAAGGGGGAGATTATTCTTCAGGGGGAGTTGACAACGAAGCATCAACGGAACCGCATACAGGGGGAGCTGATGCAGCCGCTGAAACTACTACTGATCCAACTGTCGTTGCTCCAACTGTTCCAACTGTTGATGGTACAACAGCTGAAGTTGATACGAATGATGACGAGGAGTTGTTCGTTGATGATGAAGATATTCTGGATTAGTTGTTTTTTAGTTTTTTTGTGGTTGTCGAATTCATTTTCTGAACAACGGCCTCTAAAAGTCTGCTAGGCTTAACTCTGTTCTTCTTTTGACTGATGTTTTGTTTTGAACTGTTCTAACGGTTACTCTATTATGCAGTCTAATGTTTTTGTCAGGTATTTGATCAAGGGGGAGGACTTGATTATAATAAATAGATGACAAAGGGGGAGATTGTTAGAATCCGAGAGGATTCTAATTTCGGGTTTTCAACACGTGTGTGAAAACCGTGTATAAAAACTAGGGAAGTTTCCTTAGTTCTTTAAACTCTTATTTTGTCATTAATTTATTTAATTGCCTAAGTGTTTTGTTTAACAAGGAATTTTATTTGGAAAAGAATTTCCTTTGTTATACAACTCTTTTTTTCTTACGTGAGATAAAATAACCTAATGGGCTCCACTTTTTGTGTAGGGCTCTACTAATTCACCTAAGGAAGTATAAGAAGGGCAGCATCAACGTAATTGAAGACCGTCCCTTTTATTTGAGAGAAAAACTTTTTCTGCTCTTACGTTGCTGCTCCTGAGTTGTGATCTTATTCGAGAAGAAAAACACAGCAAAAGATTTGCTTCTTTCACGCGAAAAGAAGATCGGTTCTTCGGGAGGAGAACTCAGAAGATCTCGGGAGGAGGTCGATCCGCCGACTGAGGGACTCAGCGTTGAAGGAATTTCAACCGTGCGGAAAGGGACGTGCTGCAAAGTGAAGACTCACAATTCAGCGTAGGATACAAGAACGGCGTCGACAAAGAGGGAGTCTTTGCATTTTCGATTAAGTCCTATTACTGTATTCGTAAAACTAAAAATTAGTGAATTTCATTTGCAGGTCCCCGTGGATGTAGGGTACAATTGTATCCGAACCACTTTAAAATTTGTGTCTTTTTATTACTGTTCCATTAACTGTTGCAACTCTTCGTAAAACAGTAGAACAGTAGCTAAAACTGAATCTGGAATTTATCGGACACAAATTTATAATTAATTTGCACAAAATAATTCTAACAATCCTATATATTGAATATAAATTAATCATTTAAATAAATTAAATAAATAAATAAGCAAAAAAACAAAAAGAAAAAGAAGAAAAGAAAAAGCGTTGTAACGCACTACCATCCCAACCCATCTCCAAGCCCAGCCAAAAGAAATCCCAACTCAAATTATAAAAAGTCAATTTCCTTTGCTGCCCTGTAACTCGGAGAGATTGAGAGGATTGCAGCTGCTATAAAGGGATTGTAAAGACAGCGGCGATGAAGCAGGTCAATCTCCGCCGCCATAGATCGGAGACTGTTCAAGGATAACGACGGTGCCGCCGCCGGCGGCGGCTCCCGTACGACCATCATCAAGAAACAATTCCATAGATTCTCGCGGGTTCTCCAATCACCCTTCTTTATTTATCCTCTCAAAAACCCTCTTCCGTTTCCCCTTTTATCACCGTTTTCCTTTCCTCTATCTTCTCCGTTTTCCTCTTGTTCGTTTCTTCCCCACACCCGCTGTCGTATGCTTCCGCTTTCCAAATATCACTTTCATGTATTAGCTTGATTGTGTCTGGAGGTGAGCAGAGTTTGTTGAGAAAGAGGGTCGGAGGCGGTGGTTTGTTTGTGTTGGGCCTGTAATGCTTATTTTAATTTTTCAATCGACAGAGCAGTTTATGCTCTGAAGAACTCCGACCCAGTTTCAATAGACAAAGCAGTTTATGCTTCTGATGGACGCCGTGGCAATGGTGGATTCGACCGGAATGTTTGTCTGCCTGCGCACAGGTATTGCTTTGTCGGCGTTGATGAAGCTGAGAGGGAAGGGGGTTATTAAGCCGACGAATCGGGCAGTGGTGGTTAGCAGGACTCATGGAATGAAAGTTTAGAGGTCGAAATGAAGGTAGGAAAGTTGGAGGTGATGATGATGATTTGCAGACAGGGGTCGGCCAAGGGAAGAAGATGACAATATTCTTTTTTTATTTAGTTTTCCTTCTTTTTAATAGTTAGATACGAGTGATTCATAAACTTTATGTATTTTATAATATGGGTATGAAATCCCGTGTGAACTGTGGAATTCTTCGATGTAGCCTGAGAAGAAGAAGAAACAGAGTTGATCTATGAAGATAGATGAAAAATGGCGGTGTGGGAAGAGTTTGGGGTTTTTTTAATGGCCAACGGGATGGTGGCAGCTTTCTTTTTCTTTTTCTTTTTTAATTTTATTTTTAATGATTAGTTTATATTAATACATAGGATATAAGTGAAGGGACAAATTTACCCCTACAAATTTCACGTGCAACGCACATGGTTTCTCATTCCGGTCAAAATTGCCGGAATATTCCTTTTATGAGGCACCGTGCAATGAATTAACAAGTTTAGGTAAAAACGTGCAAAATTTTTTTGTTTGGGGGGCAAAGTGCAAAACAGCCTTTAATTTAGGGGGTAAACTGCTTTTTACTCTAAATAATACTACCATACTAGCTCAATTTCTCTTTTTTTTCTTGTCGGAATATATTTAACTATGGTACCACTCATGTGGTCACCATTTCTAATTGTGTGCAGAGATATCACACTCATAGCCCATTGGCCATGTTGTTTAGTAGAGATAGATAACGAGCGACGAGTTGAGAGTAGCTGACGAGATAACGAGCTGCGAGTAGGTGATCGATGAGATGACGAACGACGATCTGTGAGTAGTCGACAAGATGACGAGCATATATTGTTAGAGAATATTATATTTTCGAACTCTCATAATATTAGGATTCTAGTATGATTCGGTTACCTAGATTAGTTAGGATTTAGTTACCTAGTCAAACTATATTACCTTGCAATATTTCTCTATATATATTCCATGTAATCAACACATAACACAATGGGGGCTTCTATTCTATCACGTATTATTATTTCTCTCATATTCTATTCTTCCTATATGGTATCAGAGCACCAGGTTCTTTAACATAGCCGCCTTTCTTCTCCATGGCGGTGACCACCCGATTTTCTCCCTCCCCCAGTGGTGGTACTCTAATATTTATCTTTTTCTTTTCTATCTTTCTATGAACACCCGAATTTTCTCCCTCTCCCTCGGTGGTGCATCTTCTCTATCTTTTTCTTCTTCTTCTTCTTCTTCTCCATGGCCCCGTCGCCTCTCTTCTTCTCCATGGCCGACGACCACCACCCCAATTTTCTCCCTCCTCCGGTGGTGGTAACTTGTATTTTTTTTCTTCTTTCCGACATCTTCTTCTTGATATTTCCACAGAGGAATTCTCTAGCGTTGTGATTCGCTGTTTCTGTCCAGTCTTCACTTTTGAAGTTTATTCGTTCCGACTGCGGGAGCGTGCTAGCAAGTGATTGTCCAGTCTTCACGTTCGTCACGTTTCGACTGTGGGGGCGTGTTAGAGAATATTATATTTTCGAACTCTCATAATATTAGGATTCTAGTATGATTCGGTTACCTAGATTAGTTAGGATTTAGTTACCTAGTCAAACTATATTACCTTGCAATATTTCTCTATATATATTCCATGTAATCAACACATAACACAATGGGGGCTTCTATTCTATCACGTATTATTATTTCTCTCATATTCTATTCTTCCTATATATATAACTGAGAGTAGTAGGTGCCACCTCATAACTTAGACATTTAGGGTTCGAGAAAATATCTTGGATTAGAAATGTCCCGAATAATTGAATTGGATAAATCAAAGGTATCCGAAAGATTTCTTCTATAAATGGAGCGTTCATAATAACTCTCAAAGTAGGACAACATTACATCAAAAAAAAAAACTTGAGCTTGTATACGATTTTCTGAGATTTTGCTCGACTGGTAAAAAATTAGTGAAACCGAACTTAGATGAGCTATTTTTTAACTAAGTTATTAATTCAAATATTCATTTCTATATATTTTAGTGTCAAAATTTATTTTTTTGAAAAAAAGACCACTTATGCTATTTTTAGCAAAAAATGTGTGTTATTGTACACATTTTTTTAGTGATTTTCTCGACTAGTGGAAAACTAGTAAAATCGAATTTAGGTGAACTATTTCTTGACCAAATATGAATAAGTATATTCATAGTTGTACATTTGAGTGTTCAAAACTATTTTTTTTGTGCGACAATTTTAGCTAGTTTTGGCAAAAAATAAAAACGTGAGCTATAGTATACGATTTCTTTGTTATTTTGCTAGTCTTCTATTGATAAATCGATGGAAATTTGAATAAGCTAATTGAGCTACCAAAGAAATTGGATTGAAATAAGGGTTTATTAGGGATAAACCCCTTGTTCATATTTTCTAATGAGGTAGATTCAATTTTTTTTCTCCTTTTTGAGATAGACCCAATTTTGCCAACTTGGCAAAATATATTATATAATTTGCCTTTAACACCCCTGTTTTATTTTTAAACGGCATTTATTTCCTTTACTACGTGATTTGAGATTTGCTGATACATTGCCTAAAATCACGGAATAAAATTACGTGAGATCATTGGCCGTTATATCAAATCGTGTACAATATTTTTCGAAGGTTCTCTTCAGCGTTCCAGCGGTTTTTTATCGTCTTTGAAGATTTATGCACCGTCGTTGAAATATGATCGAATTTGAGCGTTCGTTGTTGGACGTTGTTAACCGGGTATGAATGCGTTATTCGTTTTATTTTCGCTCAATGTCTAGGATTGTCGATTACGGTGGTTACAAATTTTTAAGAGTTGTGTTGATACTTGATTCTATTAAGTAGAACGTTTTTTAACAAAATTATTCCGTCATATATACATCGTTATTTTTTGGCGGATGACGTTTGTTTGGAAGAGGATTGAGAAAGTTAGATGAGGATGGTTCACGCATATCGGACCAGAGTTGTTTTATATGAACAGTCGTAGTTGGTTTACGCATTAATTGAAATAACTGCCTGCTGTCGTGGAGTTCATGAGTCGGATCCCGGTCGATAGTTGGTTTATTTGTTTATAACAGCCGATTAAGTGTGTTGGGTAGTACATTAAAATATAGTTCGTAGTCTTTTTTAAATTAGCGTATGGATTTTGCATTTTAAGTTTATTTTAAATGATATTAATGTATTGTCATTCAAAAGTATTTGCAGTCTATTTAATCATTTTTTAGTATTCTGCATTTTTAATTTTGTTTCATGATTTTAGGTTTTTTCGATGGCGAATTTCGTACGGATTTTGTTGAGGTTTGGTGGGTTGGTTGCTATAAAGAGGTGTTTACGATGTAATGGCTCGGTAACTTCGGTTAAGTTTTAAACCGTTGTAATACAGTAGTATACTATTATGAATACCGTATGATACTACCATTATCATTTTATTATACTATTATGAGATTATTAATGTACTAGAGTTTTTTAACTTGACATATTAGTTTGATTGTGTTATGATGTGTTTTATGTATTTTATTAAAACCCTAGATTGAAATTATGAGATTATTAATGTACTATTTTATTGGTTATGTTGGAATACTTTACGTTGGTGTTGTTCTCAATGTTCTTGTCATTTGAGTGGTATATTGTTTGTAACACAATTCATATCACTACTATAACCGTAATATATACTATCATAGCAGATCAATGTACTATATTGAAATTATTAATATACTATGTGGTTGAATAATACGGGATCCATAGTCGATTAACGAGATCCATAGTCGAATTAGATCAATAAGATAGTTTATTACATGATATAAGGAAAATTACCCTAATTGATTAGTATTTCAAACAAACATATTATTCAGTTTCCATATATATTATTATTTTTTCATATATATTATTATTTACCTTAATCGTTTTCATATAATAAGGAAAATTACCCTAATTGATTAATATTTCAAACAAACATATTATTCAGTTTCCATATATATTATTATTTTTCCAATAGTCAATTAACTAAACCCATAGTCGAATTAGATACATGGGATAGTCTATTAAAAGATATGAGATAGTCTATTAATTTTAAAACACAAATCCGCCGCCGTCACTTCTCAAATCTAGGGTTTTGACGATTCTTCGGCCCATAGTCGATTAACGAGATCCATAGTAAAATTATACCAGTGGGATAGTCTATTAAATGATATGGGATAGTATATTAATACAGATGTAATTCGACTATGACTCGTTAATCAACTATGGGCCGAAGAATTATCAAAACCCTAGATTTGAGTAATCCTAGATTTGAGTAACCCTAGATTGGAGCAGTGACGGCGACGGCGACGGCGACGGACAACGACGATATCACTTCTGGTGGATGTCCTGCCCATCAATTGTTGCAATATCACTGATTTAGTGCTCGAATTCGGTATGCGATTATAATAGATTTGCAATTACTCAAACGTAATAGTCGATTTAGCCAAAACATATCAACAAATCGATGGATGATAGCGATTCAGCGAGTGGCGACGACGTACCTACGACAGCTTGCTCGGAGTGCACGAAAATCGTCGTTTCACGGCAGTGCAGACGTCTTCCCCTTTCAATCGACCGTATCGGAAAGTTGTTCCGGGAGGTTTTGCAGTTTATTCGATAGTGGGTTTGGGATGATAATGATTTAACGGGAAAATAGGAAGGGATTTGATTTTATTTCAATAGGTAAAGTAACAGGTTTTGTGGGATTTGATTGAGGGTAATTATGTAATTAGAAAAAGTTTGGGCTGTTATCAAAATGGCAAATATAAATTTGGATCTACCCCTATTATTTAAATATTTAAGGGGGTTATATCTAATAGACCCTTGAAATAATATTGGGCTCAAATTTTAATTATTAGGGCCAACAAATATAGGAACTTTATAAACATAATTTGGGCCTTTATGGGTTGAGTGCATCAGTTCTTACGCATCATTATTAATTTCATTTTTAAGACAAAATATTATATTTCGATTTAATTTTATTTTTTCAATTTACTGAATTTTATAGCATAATAAAAATGTGATTTTTTTTTTGTGTAAAATATATTTAACTTGACTCTTATTTTGATTTAATAAAAAATGTGATTTTCTGTTTTTATTGGCCTTCTACCAAACACGCCCTTAAGCATGGTGAAAAAGAAAAAAGAAAAAAAGAAAAACAGAAAAATCCCTAAAACCCCAATGTTTCAAATTGAGAGAAAATCGTAAGCAGAAAATCACATTTTCTCTGCAAAAACCCTCAAGAATTTTCCTAATTGATCTCCATTGTATTTTATACAGACAATCTAGCTTTCGTATACGTATATATTTCACCATACAGACGCTCTGCGCACTTCAATCTAGTTCCTTCAGGTATGTATATATACCTACCTTGTTTGTTTATAAGATATGTGTATATGGTCAAAAGTTTTGTGATCGTTTTATCTTTATGGGATTTTTTTGGTGGGGAAATGAATTTATATATGAGAAGTATTTCTTCTTCTTTTTTCATTCATTTTTTAAGAGGATTAGAGTAGCTGAAAGGAGGAATTATTATTTAATTTTGTAGTTATGATTTGTCTGGTTTCGTCGGCAATTCGGAATTAACTATTGCAATTTGGAGGTGTTGATTAATCTAAAATTCGTAGCTCATCAGTGTTAATTTTGTAGTTATGATTGTCTGGGTTTGGATTTTGTTGGGTTCGATTATTGCACATTCGGAGCACATGTTCATGGATACTTTGTTGTTACAGTCCGTATTTTGACGTCTCGATTATTTTGACAAGAAAACATAAATGGCGTTTGGTTCGTTGATTTCACGAGATGGGTGAGAAAGAGGAACAGTGGAATGCATATTCGTTTTTGTATATAGTGCTATTACACTAATAATGATTCATATACGCAGCCGTTGTTTCGTTATGTTTGAGTGATGGGTGAAGCACGCTTGCCGAGCAAGATGGACACAGAGACTAAGCATGCGTCTGTTGATATTCAGAATACTGCAACGGTTCCTTCATCCACATCGTTAGCAACTACCCCGAAAACGTCTATGTTTGCAAAAAAGATAGGATTCGTCATCCCGAAAAACAAGCTATCAGGTTCGTTGGTTCCTTTTTCTCGAGGCACTAAAAAAGCAGATGCTGATGTGGGGAAAGAGGAAGCTACTAATCAGGTGCAGAGGAAAACCAAATGGGGACCCGATCCAGCCGCGGATAACACTGTTCGAAAAGGTAGAGCATTGGCATATCAGGTATATATGGGATTCAGCTTTCCTTTTTTAAAGTATTTGCCCTGTAGTTTTCCTGAAGAGCTCTCGTAGTTTTATGTATTCGTGCTATATTTACCTTCTTTTTTTTTCTCCGAGTTTTGGTATTTTACATTTGGAGATTTTTTTTGGGGTAAGTAGGGTTGGGATTTATAGTAGGTTACATGAATTTGTAGTCCCAATTTAACTACTCGGTGCAATTTAAGAATTTCCTTTTTCAAATTGGGTGCAAAAATGTCAGTGTATTCTTTGTGAGTGGCTCCCGTCAACTTCAAATCGAGGTGCCTAAGTAGTGATGATATTACTGCCTTTGTGGTGGTACAAATTTTCGACAGACTCGGATCAATCAAATATCACAACAGCTGACTCTAGGGGCCCTGGAACTTGAAGATAACAAAGACTCGTTATCGACATCTGAATTTCAATACGAGAAGACATCAGATCATCAGCTTAGCAAGAAGGTCGGTCAGCTGATTTTTCGGGACACTTTTTCTTATCTCTTTTTAAATTCTTTTAATTTCATGGTATTTACTCGATGTATATATACGGATTGTAGGATTCTGAACTGCTGGAACTTGAAAGACGTGAAATTATTGGTATGAAGAAGTAGATTTCTGCTGATATTTGTCAACTATTGTCGTTCATAACTTTAATTTAGTCGTTTTTGTATCTGTTTACAGGTGAAATATTAAAGTTAAACCCAACCTATAAGGCTCCTGCTGATTACAAACCTATTTTAAAAGAGGCAAAAGTTCCAATTCCTGTGAGTGTACGTCTTTACATGCATTTTACAGGCTCGTTTAATTAACGAGAATTTTGCAATTCTTGTGGGTGAAATATTAAATGAAGTGGGAGTTGCTTAAGAATATGCGTATGTCTCTCAATGCAGATCAAAGAGTATCCCGGGTACAATTTTATTGGTTTAGTATTTGGCTCTGCAAGTGATACTCATAAGCGACTGGAGAAGGTACGTACGTATTTATTGTTGTGTGTTTCATCCATATCGCTGACAAAATTATACAAACGCATGTAACTTAAAATGTTTTCCTTGATCTTGGATGATAACCATGTAAATCAGGAAACGGGGGCTAAGATACAAGTTTATGGCACAAAGGCCGATACGGGAATGAAGGTAAATAAGACATTAGAAAACTATTTCATACTATTCATACTTGCTAACTATATCCTTTCTTCTGTTGTTTTTAGGTTCAAGTAACTCCTACTGATGGAAAAGAAATAGACGATGCTTACGAAGATCTGTATATACATGTATCAGCCGACACATTTGAGAAAATCGATGCAGCTGTGTCATTGATCGAACTTTTAGTCACCCCAGTTTCAGTATGTTCTACACCCCCCCTAAATCAAAACTTTTTTTACTTTGTTCTTTGTCTGTTATGTTGATACTATTTATGCTTTGTGTTGTTAGGTGAATCCAGTGTCTTCTTCGACAACATCGAATGCAGTTTCTGATGATCAAGTCAATGCTCAATCGAGTCAAAACCAGCCTACCTCCAATGTAGGGCCCACACCGATAAACCAAGGAACAGCTCAACCATATCCCGGTTCTTTACCACCTCCTCAAGGTCAATATCCTCAACCATGGTTTTCTGCGGGTCCCGCTCATACTCCAACATATCCACAGTCTCGATTAGTCTCCCCTACAAATTCTTCTGCACCGTTACTCAACAACACTGTCCAAGTACCTTCTTCGCCTTTTAATCCCACAAACATGCCTTCACTATTCGGCCCACAGCCAGTCTTACCTCCAAGTTTCAGTCCTGTTCCGCAAAATCCTTCGAATTTTCTCTCCAGACCTCAGCTACCCTCGTATTTGCAACAAGCACCCCCTCATAATATAAGACCGATAATATCCCCATCACCTCAATCTGCTCCTCTTACAACATCATTTTCTGACAGACCAATGAATCCTCAGAATGTTCCTTCCCACGGACATCATGCTATGCACCCGCAGAATATGTCCGTTTCTGGAGCGTCACAGCCGAGTAACCCTAGCA
This sequence comes from Erythranthe guttata, assembly GCF_000504015.1. Next base: position 418,280 of record NW_012193112.1, read on the forward strand.
ATATGATTTTTTCACCAAGCCAACAATTTCGGCCACTGCCCAATCCATTCTCTGGAAACGGTAGAAATTTCGATCCTGTAAAACCTCTTTCTAGTGATTTTACTTTTCAGCCCCAACGACAACCACCGAATGCAGCTCCTCAGTTTTGGCAAAATAGTCAACCACCACATCATCACAATGTAAGACCAATTCAAACAGGGCCTCAATCTCCATTCTTGAGACCTATGGTGCCTCTGAATTCTCCCCCGGGTGGTCCCGCTTTCCAACGGCCTCAGATGAGTCATCAACCAATGCCTACAAACTTTGCCGGAAGTCCAACGGGCCCACAAATGCCACCTAGGCATGCGATGTTGCCACATATGCAACAACCAAGGAACTTTATTCCTATGAATAGTAACAACAACTCTGGTCCTTTTCCTCCCAGACCAGTAAATCACCATCTTGGAGCAATGCACCCGCAGAGACCTCAACCGATGCCGCCACATCAGCAATTTGGTAATAACCATGGAAGGCCGTTTTCTAGCTCTTCTGGTGTTCAGCAAACGTATGATCCTTTCTCACCTACTTCAACGACTTTTAGTAACAATCCTCAAATGGGCAGTAATAATGCAGCGCGGGTGCACGGTGAAACTGATCCGGAGTATGATGATCTGATGGCTTCAGTCGGTGTGAAATGAGTTTTATTTTAAGTGCTCTGTTTGTATTAGCCGCATAGAGTTTGAGAAAGCAGTCTTCAGAAACAGTTTTGAGCTGTTGATCTATAGTTTGTCTTGATATTTACGTCTCTCTATTTCGGATATAACAAGCACGTTGTGAAACTTGTATCCTCTTTGTTACTTTATTTCATTTTGTTTGAAATTCTCAGTTCGATGAATAAATTTCTGCATGTCTACATGTAATATCGATACGAGACATTTGAAATTTAGCCAAATCCGAGCAAGTTCCTCTCTATTCATGGTTAGTATTTACAAATAAGAGGTGGCATTATTAAGATCCATACAAAAAGGGTTGCCAAAAAAGCAAAAAAGTTCAAACAGAAGGACCGGAACGAAGCACCCTTTCTAGTCTCTCAGCTTTCGAGTAATCGTTTTCTGCAAGTGGGCCCGCAGGAAAAGGCGTTATCTCAACAATCAAATGTGGCGTGGGGAGCTCATCGAACAAGGCCCGGACATTGTTACAACACACGGTTTCTCCATGAGCATTTTCCCTCCTAATTTGACACCCCTGCAAAAAAAAAGAAAATTAAAGAAACCCGAAGAAATAGAAGATGCAAGAGCTATAACACAAATTAAGGTAAGTTGAAAGACAAAAGAGAATTATTATTTAATTACCTTGTGGGAAGTGGCATCTCGAAACTGATCATCGTCCGACAGTAAGGATGCGATGGCTTTAAGCAAACGCCTACCTTCGGATTTAGAATGAATTCTGTAATGTCGCCGGAGTGTACCCTTTGTCGTAGGATGCCATTTGCTCACTAATTTTCTTCTGTCGGCTGCCTCTTTCTCTGAACAAAGTTAAAACAAATCGGATTGTATCGGTCATTATTATTTGCATTATCAAACGAAACATCAACTAGTGTTTTAAAATCCTACGTAAGAAAATCGCTACCATTTGCATACGTGTGTAATCGAATCTAGTTTTGTACTCACGCTATGAAACGAACGGCAGCAAAGTTAAGCATCGATCTCACTCTAAAGCATACCAAAAAACGGCACGTAAACGACAGTTCATCCCACAATTAACACCATTCTTGAAACAGTGAAGATATCAAATATTTCGACAAATAAGAATCCATTCAGAGCACTGTTCTTCTCACATAAACAACATAGAACAAACAAAGTATGGATTAAAACAACAAATGTAGCTATCCTACGAAATCGGAGAAAGCCCACAAACCTGGTTTGCTTAACCTGTCAAACCACTTTGAAAACCCCAAATCCGGAGCTCCAGTTTCCAAATCTACACCAAAAAAAAAATTAATAAAATCAAATCTCAAACCAAAAGAAAAATGCCTTAATTTTTTTTCACGGAGATAAAAAGAGCGGTTTAAAAACATCGTTTTCATCGGAGAAAGCTATATATATATGTACCTGAAAGAAGTGGATTAGTGGGAGATCCAGCTAATCCGGTTTTTAAGAGAGCATAGAAAATGCAGAGGCGACCGGCCCACAAAATCGGAGTCTCGAGCATGGTGGCACGCGGTGTAATTACAGATGCTCCATTATTGTTTCTTGATTTGCTTCCCAGATAGTATCTTCCATCAAGAAGGGGTAAGAATAGAGTTTTGGGCAGAGATAATGGAGTATTTGAGCTCAGATTCTTGGCGGAGTACTGAAATGGTGATGTGAACGCCGCTGAGATGGCGGCGGCGGTGGCGGTGGCGGTGGCGGAGGTGGTGGTTTGCAGAAGCATGTTGATATGAATGAGATATCTTTCTGTAGCAGAGAAGGTTTCTGGTATTTCTTCCTAATGATTCAGCTGCCAAGATTGTTTTTTTTCTTTTTATAGTTTTTAAATAAATATTACAAATAATAATAATGTACTGTATATCCAAAATGTATAAAAAAATCACAGTATTATATGTATATATGTATCTATGATCTATCCATCCAAAATGAAGTATATCCAAACAAGGACTAAATTGTCATTTACACGGGGGATATTTAAAGATATTTAAAATAGTTTCATAGTGGATAAGGTTTCAACTTTTGGGGGTGCGTGGAACATCCTTCATTTACATTTACTCATCATATCAAATTCCTCTTTTTTTTTCATGTCTTTTTTTTTTTTTTTTTTTTAATAAAAAAAAATGCCAGTTTCATAAAGATAAATTGACAAATACCAACAATAGCATTTTTCTCAAACTCTACTTTAGTAATTTACAAGCTTTTAATACAACATATATATATTTTAAATAAATAAAAAATTCCTACTGAACTTCTCCCACTAAAGATCTCCAAGATTAATGGAGACAGCAGCCTATATATAATATATCTCTATCTAACCTTAAACCAAATACTTTAGTAGGAAACATGTAATGAAACAACTCCCTTCTCAAATCTTTACGAATCGAACATCGTTCTGCCCAAACGCAGTTCCACAGCCGGGACACTTGCGATGCCTGATTTCGAGATTTCTTTGGATGCATTGATTGCAAAACAAATGGAAGCACTTCACTATCACAACCTGCCATTATTGAAATGAATTCCGCTTTTCTTTCAGCATCGACACGATGAATTTTCCAAATATTTCACCACAAGTCTATTTATTTAATTAATTAGCAGAGGGTTCGTGAGATTACCTCCTTGGGCCGATCAAAACACACCCCACATTTGAGTACACCTTTGCAATCTTTAATCTCTTCCTGGAGTTTCTGTATTGCAGCCTCGCCGTTTTCGGAAGTCAACTCGTCTATTGTTCTATTCACCTCCATCACTTCTTCATCAAGCTTCTTTCGCTCGCTTCTGTATTATTATGACCGTTTTATACAAGATTATAACCTTTCTCTAACGGATGTAAAATTGGCTACTAATGGAAGGCATAGAAAAAACCAATAAATCACGACACAAGTTATAATATAGTATGTTGTATTTTAATCCAATCAAGACAGATAAGCAAATCGAGATTTACCTTTCATTATCTAATTCGATTTGGATTTCATCTACGTTTCGCTGAATCTGTTCGTGTTCCTTCTCAGATGATAATACAGCGGATTTCAGCATCTTCAGTTCTTTCTCTGCATCTGCTAATTCCCACTTTGTAGCTTCGAGATTCATTGCCATGTGCCTGTCTTCTTGAATGGAACTTAAAGTTTCTTGGTGGTGAAGTTTCATCTGCAAGTTTTATTTTGGTTTTAAAGAGGTAATTTGAAATTAAAAATAAATAAAAAAATAAAAAAATAAAAAATAAAAAAATAAAAACGGGATTGCTTGACTTCGAGATAAACTAATTACCTGCTCCTCACTTTGAGCTATCCTCGACTTCAAAGATTCAAGAGATCCATTAAGGCGTTGAAGTTGCTTTTCTAACCCTTGTTTCTCAGAGAGTAATATGCTCTGTGATTGCTTTGCTTTCACACTCTCAGATACCAGCTGCAAAACAAAACCACAAATAATGAATAATACAAAAACTTGTTGCGCCGCTTAACAAGTAAAAGGTAGATTATAAAATCGCCAAATAAGAAAAAGGCTATATTTAACTCAAACCTTTATATTGTATTCATCCCTTTCAGTCACTTGCTGCAACAAATGCTGGTTTTGAGTCTGCATGTCTTCGTAGGATTGACCAATAGTCTGTAGGTAGACTTTGCATGGTTAACAAAAGCGCCATAAAGATGCTAACAGACGAGACATAATGAATTCTGCTTAATAACGAGCATAATTAAGAGACATCCTCTAAAAGGACAAAATTGTCACCTCAATTTCAGATATATAGGACTCTGACTCTGCTTCTTTGATTGCGATGGCTTCTTTAACCTCTAAAACATCTCTGCGAGTACATAATGTAAGACTATTTCTCGAAAATATTATAGAGTGTGAGAACTTGCAAAAAGAGGGTGAATCGATTCAGATGGAAAAGTTAAAGCACAGACCACAGATTTAGATCCTCCCTGTGTATCTCTTGAAATAACAAAAACATACTTCATCTTGCTTTACTTATTCCCTTTAGTTAGTTTTCAGTTTTCTTTTTTCTTCCTTAAAAGATTTGATCGTCTTGTAAATTAGTGTACTTCTAATACATTGAAAATTTTATTTCAACTTCTCATGTCACACAACTCCGATGAGGAGAAATCTTAATGACAGAAAAATCAGACCATTTTCATTTCCTTCCGCTTCAAAAATTCAAGATTAAATTATAGAAGTTATCATCATAATGCAGATGAGATTAATAACCAATGCGGTCACAGACTCACAATATGAGAGTAAACTCCATTTTACCCTACTGTACTATTTATTTCATATCAAATACCCCTTTGTATAGGAGGGCATGAAGTAGCAATATGGAACAAACAAAATAGCTTATAATATCAGTTAGGAAAAGGTGGCATGTTCCTTTTCCACTTGTCAGCACCATCTAACTCAGGATAAATAAGCAAAGGCATGCATAAGAAAAAGCAAGAAAACGAACCTGTCAGCACCATCTAACTGAGCCCTTAATTTAGCCATTTCAGCTTCAGCAAGACAAAGCCTCTGCTGACACACTGACTCAGCTTCATAAGCTGCTTTGACTCTCAATTCCAAGCTATGTTCCTCTAATGCATTCCTCAAAGTTTCAGCTTGTAAGTGAGCTCTACGTTCGGATTCTTTGATCTCCGTCAAGTCTCTTTCATAGAAAAAGTTAGATCCAAACGAAGAGTGAGGAATTTGTGTGTATGCAATGATTTATTTTGAACGTGCAACAACAGTTATACACATGAATATACTGGACTAAAAGCTACCTATTATGATAAATTTGCTGACCAAACATATCCAAGAAAATTTCCAGCTCTTGCTTTTCCTTCTGCATTTTCTCAGTCTGCAAATTCAATTCTCGAAAATCAATGGCTATATGCTTTTAGGTTACAAGATATAAAAGATCCGATGATGAGGGTAGAGTGTAGACACATACAATGTCCTTTAAAGACTTGATCTCCTCCGTCCGCCGAGCACATTCGTTAGACAAATTCTTCAATTCAGTAGTCTGTCAGCAAGAATAAGAAATCTCAATTGAGAACAAATAATACAATTCACCAGCAAATACAATAGATGACTTGAAGAAATTACAAAAGTAGTATGTCGAGATAGAATATGAACTGTAACTAAATATTTTCAATAAGCTGTACATGAGAATATGGGATTTTATACTTCAACAAATGGATCTACAAATAAATTATCATAATTATCTTGAGAAGCAACAACAAAATCTATATGAGCAATCAAAATAGAATATCAGTTCAACGATAAAATTTGTCTAGATGTTTTGATGCGAGTCACCATTTGCAAGTTTTCTAGTTTCTTTAAGTTTATGAGGGGCTTTTAACTTAGTTTCTGAAGGCAAACCATATAATGGCAATCAGAGGATTCGAGTTCTTTGACCGTTCACCTAGCCCCTTCTAGATGACTCCCAGCCCCTATGTGAAAAGCTATGTGTATAAAAGGGGGAACACAACCAAGCATTTCTGTGTCAAAAACAAAATGCTGATCCAAGACAGCAAACGATAGTGGAATAGTACAAAGCAAACCTTTGAGTCTAGTAAGGCACTGAGTGATTGGGCTTTTTCGCGCAAGGAGAGAGCCTCATCAGCTGTTTGTTTCCACCTGTTCAATTGGCTTTCCATCATTGCTATTTCTTTTGATAAAGCTGATGCCATTACCTGAAACTCGTCTTTGATATCTTTTCTTCCTGAAAAATACATGGTGTTCTTACTTGATTGTAATTTGTAAGCACCAATACAGCAGTCATAAGTGAAGTAGTAGTTTATCAACCTGAATCTTGAAGAGATTCTTCCATTTTCATCTCCATCTCATTCTTCTCGATGACACAGGTTTGCAGCTGATTCTTTAGTTCTTCAACCTTTGTCTCGGAAATATATATTGCAGCCCTTGCAGCCTCTAAAGACTCTGTTTTTGCAATCAAGTCTTTTTCCCTTCGCACGATGAAAGGCCTTTCAGCCTACATTTTTGTTTTTAGCAAACACTGGAGAGTTGAATAACATTATTAAACCATATTAGGACATAGCTTACTTGCAAAGACTCCGCTAATGTTTTATAACGCTCTGCCTCAGCATTCCAGTGTTGAAGCTGATCATTTGCCAAGGAGTAAGGGCGAGATGCATAAACATACTTGTCTTCCTTCAGTTCGTTCTACACAAAGAAAACAATGAAAGTGAGATTACTTACATCATTATGAACTAATTTACGTGTACATCAAAAAACACCATTTAGAACCTGAAGATGCTGCAGTTGATTTGACAGAATTAAGTTGTCCTCCCGTGCATCACGAAGCTCAGAAAGCCGATCCTCTGCTAGTACCTACATCAATATGTAACTTTGACATTCATCATAAAAGTATAGAGAGGGCTAGAGCAAGTGAGGGAGTTGTGGAGAGTGATTCAAAGGACGAGAACCTTTATCTCCTCAATAGATTCTTTCAGTTCTCGTAAACGCTTCGACCTATCGGCAGGCTTTTCAGGAGAAGCGTTTCCGTTTGCAACATTAGGAACTATAACCGGAATAGGAATTGGGACCTGCATGCTAGAAACCCCATCTTTCTGCATTTTCAGATTAATTAGTTTTCTTCTACTTTCTTCAAGTTCGGCCATGCTCTCCTCCAGCTCTCCTTCAAAAAGAATATGATTATGCAAATTAGTCATATAAACGATTAAGTTCAAAATATATACTTCATATAGATATCCATCTCATACCAAAAAATCAGTCGAAAATTGGAGCTGAGAATCTACAATATTATTATTCAGTGCATGGTGAACACACACACACACACACACACACACACACACAGATATATATATATATATATATATATATATATATATATATATATATATACATATATGTATGGAAAAAAATCACTACCAGCAAGCCGTTTTATCTCAAGCTGATCAACTGAATGGTTGTCAATGCAAGTTTGAATCTCATCAGCATAGTGCTTGTGCTTTAAGTGAAGCACATCAACCACCGCATGGAGGTGACTAGTCTCCTCTGTGATTAAATCATCAAGCTCGCGCCATTGGATAACAGCATCTGAAAGATCATCAGTTAAAATAGAGTATCAAATTTTACTGAACAATGTTAAAACACATTTTAAGTGTGTGGAACCATGTCTACATGCACAGATATTTATGCACCAATTGACAAACCGATCAGAGACTAGATTATAATCCTCCTTGTCAAGAACTCATAACCTTCTGAAGATGGTTTCTGAAGTAAATTCTGAGCTATGCCCTCAAACTTGGCTCTCTGAGAATCAATAGCATCTTCAAGTAATTTCATCAACTCTCTTGTAGAGGTCTGACGTGATGCAAGAGCTTCTTTAACATAACCAATTGATCCATCATTTCTGCTGCTTTCAATAGCACCTGTTTCTAGTACCCTACAAAGAAATATATACTCCGCAGGACATGATGGAATAGAGCCTAAAGTGATGTCAGTATCTTGATTATATACATATAAACACATATAATATAATAATATAGAACCAGTCAAATCCAAACATCACCTCGAGAAAATTTAGCATGATCCAAAATTTGCAAAGAACTTTGGTCAGCCCCAGCTTGTACTCCAAGTAAAATTATATCGTCAATCAACTACACAAAGTGTTCCAGTCAGCCACTAAAGGATGTTATTCATGCACATAGCACACAATTAAACAACACAAACTATAGGAGAAAGAGACATGTATGAGTAACCTGGTTCCAGAGTTGGTTCACTTTTATCAGTATTTCATCATATGAAGTTTGTTTCTCTTTTACTTCTTTGATTTTGGATTCGAGATTATGTAGCTCTTGCTTCTGTGTTTCTAACTGTTGTACAAGTCTCTGGTTCTGGTATTGAAGAACTGCAGTATCAACCTGCCAGATAAGAGATGTGACTTTACTTATTTATTGTACAGAGACCAAAATCAACTTAGATATGTAATCAGAACATAATTAAGAAATTCATTTTCAGGAGAAACATAGACAAATGTAAATGTCTGAGCCGTATTAAAGAAGCAACATAACTTATGGTACAATCTCTCACCCGAATTTCATTTTCCAAGGTTATACTAAGCTCATTTAATTTACTCTAGGAAGTTGCCAAATACACCTAGCAAAAGGTAAAGGGAATAACATGTTTTGTGTTTGCAACGAGTGGTAAGCATTGGGGACCAAGAAACATCACAGGATAGAGACTGCAATAGTGAAAACTTCTCTGAATAGAAATAAGCTGATATCCAAAATTATAATGACAATGTAAGGATTCGAATGCAAAATGGCTTTGACCTTCCATTTAACCCCATCTCTAACATCATTAACGAACAAGGTTCATTCTCGCTTAACTCTAAAATGCAAATTTCCAAAACTCATTTACTTAACAAGGGAATTACTACAACTTTCAGACGTAAGTTCAGTGGTTCAGGCAGTGGACTTTTGCTACTAGAGTATCCTTGCAGGAGAACAACAAGACTTACTAAGAGATAAAGTCTCCAAGTTTCATCAAATAGGTGGAAGCTAAATCTCCAAATTTTCTTCTCCAATAACCCTATGAATATTCTAAATAGGATTTCGAAAAACATAGAACGGTTCGCATGTGAATCCCGATCAAGTTATGTTCGTCGATTACAATTTAAAATAGAAAGCACCAAAAGTGAAGAAAAATAAAAAAAGATCTCATCATTGTAGGGGCACATCCACCTTGTTCCTAACTCCACAACAATACTTATAAGTTACCAGATAGCATCACCACACTTTTATAGACCTAATACACTCCATTTTCAACCAAATCCCAAAATATTGAAACACTCTACCAGTTATAATTACCTTCCCCATAAATAAGAAAACGAAATCCCATCTCTAACCGCAATACCGCATAGACCTACCTCAATATTAAGCACAAGAAATAGAAACAACTGAAAATAAAGACAAATTCATGAACAACAACAACAACAAAAAAAAAAGAAAAAAAGGGGAGGTTTATTACAGGTTTGTTGTCGTCGGGAGGAGGAGGAGAAGAAGAGTGGCGAGCCATTGAAGAGCCGTTGTTGTCGAGATGGCGGCGCTTGTGCTCCGGCTCTTCTTCTGGTTCCATTTAAACTAACGCCGCCGCCGCCGAGCAGAAAACGTAGTGGCTGTATACCTAACACCTCCGATCATTACATGAATAAATACTGGAAAATTTTCAATTCTTCACTGGCCAATTTTATGTAAATATAAAATATGCAGCAAATGAATTCTGCAATTCTTATTCCTCCACTGCTGATTACTGCTTCTTTATGTGATGACAAATTCCAGAAACATACTTAGAAGAGAGAGAGAAAGCCAGAGAGGAGAGAGAGAGAGAGAGAGTGAGAGAGAGTCGCCCAATACAAACTGTGAATTGAAAATTTTCCCCAAAAAGAGTACACAATTGGGCCCCCTATTACAAATTAAAGGCCCAATAAAAAGTATTTAAAATTGGGCCGGTCAGTAGAACAAATTATTTATTTAATTATTATTATTATTAGGGTAAATTACAAACACCCCCCTGAGGTATGGTCAAATTACAAAAACCCCCTCTTGTTTGGATAATTGCATCTACCCCCTCAACTATGATTTTTTCTTACACCTCCACCGTTATGGTGCCAAATTCAACATAATCATCTAGATTCCGTGAAATGTGCTCTAGTTTGTATTCGTTTTGTGTAAAAATACAGTTTCTGATGCACCACAAACTGATATATACAAGTTAAAAATCACATATTATGATCATCTTGCTTCATAATGTAGAGTTTGAATGGGATAAAACGGGTGCAAAAGTGATAATATTCCATATAATCTCGAAGATTCCACTAAATTTGAGGAGTTGAGGGGGTGGTTGTAATTATCCAAACAAGAGGGGTGTTTTTGTAATTTGACGATACCTCAGGGGGTGTTTGTAATTTACCCTTATTATTATTAAATGCTAGTTTTGTGTATATATAATCATGATTTTATATTCAATAAAAATGAATATAAATGACCATTGAACAACAAAACGTGTCAAACTTTTATTTGTTACGAATTTGGTTCTATTTCAAATATGTGGTCGCTTTTTACCAAACATCATAAATTTGCTCTAGATTTTTCATTTTAATAAAATAAATATAAGTATAATATAAAATAATCTATGTAAGCTTTGACTATCAGTAAATCGAAGAAATGTCAATTTTTTATTCATTTTAGGACTTGTTTGTTTGGAAAATTAGTTGCGCCCTATAATTAACTAAATAATTAAACTTTGTTTGATGTAAAGTATCTCGATAGTTTGCTGGATCAACCCACATATTATATTATCATAGATTATTTTGTTGTTTAAATTTATATTTTATTGAATTATCGAATGTTCAATTATATAATTGAGTTTCATTAAATTATTTAATTTTATATTAACTGATCTAACCAACAGGCCTTAATATATAGTTACCGGTAAAAAAATGATGGCATTAGATAATTCAATTTTGAAAGATAGACTTTTATACCCAGACGCCATTAATTTTATATCTGACAAGGTGGGACCATGTAAATCATATTATATATATACTATCAATTTAGTCCAAACGAGTTAATTATATAATTACTTAATTAGTTTTTCACAAGATTATATAATTTTATTTTGATTAATCATATATCGACAACCAAACGAGTTTTAAATATATTTAAAACATTATTTGAAAAGACGATTAAAAAAAAATGGAATTACTTTTCTTTGGTGTACAAACAAATCACAAAATGCTAATAATTCACAACCTAAAAGTAATAAATTCAAACCAAATTCACACCACACCACTCCCTTTTTCTTTCACACATTTGACATGAGACAACTTAATTACTATTGTACTTTAATTACAAACCCACACTAATCTTAGCTTAATATTAACAATCAAGTAAGTAATATTTAATTATGATCTCCCAATTTGAAGAAAACTCTTTGGCTCCTCTATCTTATTATTATTAGCCTTCTTTTGTGCCTCAACATCATCTCGGTCGTCATCCAATACGAATTTCGATAAAGATTGGTACTCGATTTTCTCATGATACAACTTAACCATAACCAAATAAACGATCACTGCAAAAATCGTCACACCTAAAACGTACCAACTGAATTGAATGTTCACTAACGACTTAGCCCTTTCTAGGGCCTCTTCGCCGTGACACCTCACGACTTTATGACCTTCCTCCAAGTTCATAAAGCAACCCTTAGGTATTAGACTAGGTGTCCATAACATGAACCCCATGACCATAAGCCAAACACCTTGTAACATTACACTAGTTGACCTCACAAAGCTATTCAAGAAACTTTTGTGGTAATTAATCCCTAAAAGGGTTGTCAAAAGTGACATGGATATAGCGATTTGGAGTAGCCAATGGTATCGGCCCTCGACCCCCATGTGGTCGGCGGAGTGGAGGTGGAAGATGAGGAGTTGCTGCCCGAAAGCCACCGCGGCTAGCAAGTGTGTCAACCCGGTTTTGGCGGGCGGGTCGAGTTTATCGAGCAAGATTGAGAGGAGAGCGTACGTGAGGAAAGTGAGGGAGATGTTGGAGTGTTCGAAGTTGTGGAGGTGATTGGAAGGGATGGTGCCGTCGGGGTCGAGGGGTTGGTGGCGGGTCGGCCCGATGAAGAGCTCCATGGATATGGACATGGAGCAACCCAATATGATCAAGTAGAGCTCCAAGTATTTGATTCTTGAAGTTGGGAACCATGGTGAAGAAGTGTAGGATTTGGGGTGGAGTGCATGGAGTTTTGTGTGGTTAAGTAGGTGCCATAATCCTATGATGAAGAAGCCAAATCCAGGTACCACATGCCCCACAAGTGATCCCATGTTCCTCTATATGTGTGTGTGTGTGTGTGTGTGTGTGTGAGAGAGAGAGAGAGAGAGAGAGAGAGAGAGAGAGAGAGAGAGAGAGAGAGAGAGAGAGAGAGAGAGAGAGAGAGAGAGAGAGAGTTTATGAGATGAAAAGGGATAAAGGGAAAAGGGTTTTTTATATGGAGGATTTTGATGAGAAAAATGAAATATTTTTAAGGTCTAGAGGCTTCTAAGAGGATTAGAAGTTTGAAAATTTGAAGAACTTTGATTCATTTGATTAATTTTCTTTGCTTTGTTTGTGTAGGGGGTGTTTAGGGAATAAAAGGGGTTGACCAAAATGAGTAATATTAGGTGTTGTTTATGTATGGGATGAGGTGGACAAGTTTTGGTGTTCTAGAAATATAATAGGAGAAGGCAAATTGAATTATATTGTTTATATGAATGAATGGTATTATCTTGTCAAAAGTCAAGAAGTTAGCATCCCTAGTAATTAATACCAAACAAAGCTAACAATTGGTTAGGATTTATGAATTATGGTTGGTAAGAAAACCTTCAATTGGAAAAAGTGATAATTATTTTTTTCTTCTTTTATTTTTAATAGGAAAAAAACTTTTATTTTAAATAGCACAAGATGTGAATTAGGTAAATTTAATAGCATACCCTGCATTTATTTGATAATTGCATCCCGCAAAGTAATTCACCAAATACAGATAAGTATATCCCACTTTTAATATACGAAGGCTAGTGATACAAGAAAGCTAGATATTTTTCGAACAATATTTTCCGATTCTTCATTGTGCACCTTGTGTGACGATTACGTTTTCCCGACATTTCGGTGAAAATCTACTACAAGCTTATCCTGCTCTTCGTGTGCTGGCCATCGAGCCAGTGATCATGAGCAGGTCCCGTTTTTCTTGTCATTGTCTGTGCCGGTGATCAAGAGGCTGGACCTTAAACAAAAACTTGTTAAAATCAGTGAAAAACAAGAAAAATCGACCAAAAGCGGTTCATACAAATCTACATGCATTAAAATATAAGGTTCTTTTGATTACATCTATTCACTAACGCTGTCCAAATCACCACCCGGAGCCTGCACCCAACTATAACCAGGAACTTTCTTCAAGCCCTTTATTTTCATGTCGTTTCTCATCTTATTATCCATGCTAGAAGAAGAAGATACAGTTGCAGCAAGTACATAGTTTGCTCCAAGATCGGGCTCGATTTTGAGTAACAACTGCATCAAATATTTGTCCACATAAAGACCACAGCCATGGTGTTTACAAGCACTAAGGTAACTCCTTAAGACAACAGAGTTAGGCTCAACTGGCATGCTCACGATAAACTGATAAGCTTCTTCGATCTTTCCAGCTCGACCCAATAAGTCAACCATGCATCCATAATGCTCCATAGTAGGCGTTATCTCGTACACATTGACCATTTTGTCGAAGAGTTCTTGTCCCTTTTGCAAAAGACCTTTGTGGCTACAAGCAGAAAGTATGGTCGAAAACGACATACTGTCGGGCCTTAAGCCCGTTTCTTCCATTCTTGTGAACAGAGATACAGCTTCTTCTCCATGGCCGTAGTCTGCAAGGCACGAAATCATGACAGTCCAAGACTGTAGATTTTTGTCGGCGATGGAGTTGAAAACGTGGAAGGCTTCGTCTAAGTGAGCTGATTTTGCGTACATATTTAGAAGGGCTGTCTCTAAGACAACGTTTGGCTCGATACCGTTGGTGAGAATATGCGTGTGGATGGATTTTCCTAATCTGGTGTTTAGGAGGTTGGTACAGGCGGAGAGCAAACTAATGTACGTTACCGCGTTTGGCTTCTCGTTTACCGTGTTCATGTCTTTAAACACTCTCAAAGCATCCAAATTAAGGTCACTGCAAGCATTAAGAGGACGATTACAAGCGAGACAACTAAATGACGAATCACAAAGTAGTCGTATTTTTCGTACCAAAAAGAGTAAAGATAAGCAGGAAAATTCAGCATGAAAAACTAAAGAGCTGCAAGGAAACCAAAACAGAGTATGCATACCAGTCAACATAAGCGGAAATCATAGAACTCCAAGACACCACATCTCTCACAGACATTTCATCGAACACCTTTCTCGAAAACTCAACCACACAGCACCCACTGTACATCGTCAACAGGGTATTGCACACATGCGAATTCGAACCAAAACCCGCCTTCATAGCCATCGAATGAACCGACCCACCGACGCCCAGCATCGAACAACGCCCGCAAGCCTTTATAACAAAAGGGTACGTAAATTTATCAGGTTTCAGGTCATATGGCGTTCGAAGTAACTCCACAAAGAGTTTGACGGACTCTGTTGGGGCGGATGAGCTCTTGGCGTACGCTTTAATCAGCGTGTTCCACGCAAAGAGCGGCGGCGCAACGGATGAGTTATCAAAAATTTGCCGCGCGTGGTGGAGGGAGGCGGACGCGCCGGAGATAATGAGATGAGAGAAGAAGTACTCATGGTGGTCGAGGGAGGTTTTGAGGAGGAAACAGTGGAGGAGTTGGAAATGTTTCGTGGAGGTTTTTGATAATTGGAACAGAGTTTGAATCTGGCGGGAAATCATGCGAATATTCCCGATTCGTACGACGAAGATGACATTCAAACGGAGGGATGATTGAATCTCCCCTCTTAAATAAATGGGTAAATTTACAACCGTTACCCCTAAGGGTAAGATCTATTTACGAAAAACCCCCTCATTTACCAATAATTATATCCATCTCCTTGAAATTTGTAAATTACTTCATTTATAGCCGTTTGTAGGGAGGTGAATGTAAGAAATTTCTAAACTAAAAGGGAATCGATGAAATTTCTCAAACAATAAGGGTTTCTTTGTAATTAAAATTTTAAAGCTCAATTAAACTTCTTTCAATCTCCATAAATAATTAAACAAATTTTATAATTCAATATATGACCAAACAAAGCCTAAACAGCCATATTCGACACGATTCAATCCATTAACAGCTCCATTCACAATCATGAATCAACACACAATAGATTGTTTTCAAAACCAATTGAGCAAATTTACAATGAGGATAAATACAAAAAAAAACTTCAGCAAATACAACCGAAGAATAAAAATTCAAAACATAGAAACGGGCGAATTATACAGTCATAAATACAAAAGCACTGCGCTTTTGCTCAAGTGAATATTTGTTTGTTGCATGATAGACGTTACATCGAACAGGAAAAGAATTCCTGATTGTTTTAAATAAATATCACTACAAATAGATAAACAGTATCAAAACATTGCAAACAACTAGCAATCGTTAATCAGAGCGTTACGATATTAGGCACAGGAACATCCCTCATCAACGGATAATCCTCAGGCAGTGTGAGTAATGGCTCATTTCCCGATAACCCTCTCAATGCCAAAGCTAAAGAAAATCCTAATGCTCGTGCTACGGGCACAGCCACTGCATTTCCTACTTGTATGTATCTGACAAACATCACAACAACAAATGTATTAAACCTCTCGAGCAAGAGCCAAATGTTTTCAACATAACGTAGTTGTCAAGAAACTATTTTGATCAGAAGCGAAAGAATCTAGTGGCCGACTAGTGTAAGGTAATATCGTTAGTGCTCTAAAAAAATGTTACCTTTCTTTTATTGGTCCGAGAAGTTTGTAGTAATCAGGAAAGCCTTGCAGTCGAGCATTCTCACGGATTGTAAGAACTCTATCTTGAAGCGGATGCAAAATTGCCTGGAGCGAGTATGTGTAAATAATATTGAATTTACAAACGACGGGATGAAACAATGTAAACTACAGAATACATACATATATATATATATACATATATATATATATATATATATATATATATATATATATTTGCGAGTGTGTGTGCTACCTGGTTATGAGGCTCTGCACGGGTAACAACAGTGGGCACAGTTTGATCCCACCACAATCGCCCAAATGGCCTGCACATTTTGGAAAAGAAGTACACGTTAATAGCATAAAACTTCGCTTCACTAAGTAAAGATTAAGCATAAAAGATAGTTATTGTACTTCGATGAAGTTCCTCTAACAAACGTCATAGCATAATCAGGAACCTGCAATTAACAAGTCTTTGTCAGGCACCAGCAGGACATTGTTTTGGAGAACGAAATGATAGATATTACATAAGAAACTTGAATAACAAAATCATACCAGAGGCTTCCCTGAAGTCACCTTTTCCCTTTCTACATCAGGATCCCACTCAACTTTGTTATCAGCACGAACTCTGACACCTGGCAGGTCCCTAAAGTTTGCACCCTAATAGCACAAAGGACAATTTCGAATAAACACAGTTTCAAATAAATAAGGCATTATTTAGTTGTAATACCATATTCTATTTCTACAACACAATAAGATGAACATACCTTCTTTTTAGGTATTCGACAAACACGTTCGTAATCATCCTGATTTAGCTGCAGGGGGCGATGATCATACAAATCGTGTTTTACCACTTCCAAATTGAACAATAAGCTGCCAGGCATTTCTGCATTGTAAATGAACAAGAAATTAAAAGTAATAATACCAGCATCATATTTTATGTATAATGACTTGGAAACAAAATATATATGTGCAGATACTATATGTACTCTTTGCTACTTGAGAAAATAAAAAATAAAAAGAGAAAACAAAGAACAGCTCACCATCCCTTCGTAGCCGAATGAAGCGCTGGAATTCAGATTGTGGCTGCAGATCATAAGGCCTTTCATCACGGCTCTCATCATTATCAACCTAAGTCACATATTTTTAAATAATGAATTATGAGATGAAACCTAGGAAAGTAGATAAGGGTGAGAAACTTGAGTTCTGCTTACAGGAGGGAGGTCGGATATTGCATCTTCCAGAAAAAGTTCCTTTGCCAGTTTGACTTCACGACTTGCTTCAAATCCAACAACATTCCCCTACATTTGAGAATGGATAGATAGATTTACAAGTACTCAAATTAGACCTCAGAAAATATCTTTTACAAGCAAAAAAAGTAGACACCAAAAAATTCGTTAAGAAATTAGCAACACTTACTTCAAACTCGGTGGGGGCATTTCCTCTGGCCACAACATTATGTGTAGGCAACGGGTACTGGGGCAGTCTCTGTAGTGCAGAAAACAATTGAGAAATGAATATAAGAAAAGCTAGTCTAAGAAATAGTACTTTATACATGACAATTCTTTATAACATCATAATGTCAATACCAAAGCAAAAATAGAAAAGGGCAAATGACGTCACCTCTGTGGGAAGCGCACCCCACATGAACATTCGCATTCGAAACTGAGGCAGTCCATAAGCACCAGCTGCCATCATACCCATCCTTGCTTGATAGTCCATCGAGAGAAGTCTGCCTAGTGCGTATCTACCAAGAAACCCCCCCGCAAACCTCACAATGTCCACGACATTTTCCATCAGCACAAATTTTGGCCTCAAGAAGGCCACAATATCCATGAAAATAGATAATTGTTCATTTTTTTGGTCTGCGAGAGGATTCTTTGTATTCCTAAACCTATTAAAGCCACTAATCCCTTGGCAGGGAGGGCCCCCACATAAGACATCAACAGTACCCTACAAGGCATGAAAGCAAAATACCAATTACTCAAAGTAAAGTATAATAACTTATGTGTTGGCATAGAGCAGCAAAAGCTTACGGGTAATGGCAACATCTTGGATTGGTTGCCTTTTGCAACATATTCTTTCAGCTTTTCAGGACAGCCACTAGCAAAATAGCATTCATAGACACCTATTAGAAATGAAAATAATCTTAAACAGCAAAAGGGTCTTAGGTTTTATATACCTTAGGCCTTCCAATGGTTCCCAAGTGTCGTAATCTGGACCATAGCCTAACCAACGTATCTAAAGAAGTTAAGAAAGTAAGCACAAATTAAAATATGTAACGCAAACATATATATAACTTGTTCATCAGCTCAGAATAGGTAAAAACAATTCATCTTATTCCATTTATAGCATATGAAGTGTTCAGAGCAACATTGACACGAATCATTTTAACTCAACTACCTTGAAGTGAAGTTTGGGATTTCCAGTTTTATTCGGGTCACCATAACAAACTGCCAGTATCTCATCAACCTCAAAAACTTCAGAGTCTTCTGCACCTGCTTCGTCCTCTTCATCTTCATCATCATCATCATCATCATCATCATCATCATCTTCAGTGTCATTCAACACTCCATATTCACGAGATGAAAGCTTCTCCCATTCCTTAAGTAGATGGAGAAAATCATCCGCGGATTCATTTCGCACCTATTTAACAAAATTCCAACATCTATTTTTTAAGCACAAAGATGATAATTGGTCTAAAAAATAAAATAAAACAAAATGAAAATGCACCTGTGTTTCTGGATGATTTAATCTCAAACTTTCACAAGCATATTCATTAATATCCACGGCCCATTTCTACTCATAAGAAAAGGAAACAAATGAAATTAGAAATGATATATACCTTGAATAACTTTATTTTGAAAAGACTCATAACAATCAAAAGAATAGGTACACAATAGATAATATCCTAGATGTTTAAATATGAAAACTTACAGTAACAAGCTTCACACCACAACTGTTAGCACCAAGGCAGAGCCCAGTGGACATTGCACCGCATCCAGAGTACAAGTCAAGTAGGGTCCTCTCATTGTTGAGTTCAGGCACTTCTCCATCAGTATCACTAGAGATAGTAGAGCCGGATTCATCACTACTTGTGGATGTATCTGCAAACAAGAGATCGTTCAAAGAAAATGAGGTCTCACTCCAATTTTTCATTAATTACAAAAAAAAAATCATGAATACAATCCATTCAACATCAAAGTAAACCATAATTCATCTGAAAAGGTAAAAGTACCTGAAGGCAAGCTTACAAAAGAAGAAAAAGGAAGCAAATACTTCTTATCACAATAATATTCACATGTTGATTTGAGGGCTTCCTTCACATCAATGTCAGCCTGTACATAAGAGACAAAATTAACATGCCACTCTATGCAGAAATGTACAAGAAAAAGGAAAAGGTTAAATAAATGGCTTCAGCATACCTTTAATGGTAAGATTTCAATTTTAAGTTTCTTTACAAGACAACTAAGTGGGTTGTCATCCTTAATATCTGAAAAGAATACGCACTTGGTATCTATAAGGTTACCACAAGCTTGGAGAACCTATTACACATAAGATAAACTCTCTCAGAATAAAAAAATACTAAACCTTACTGAACATTTTAAATGGCATTTTTTTGGAATGTCTTACAGTGTCACCACCCCTGTAAAACCACTGAGCTGTGAAATTTTTCGAGCCATCTAATGCTTCAAAAATCTCGATAATCTTGCCAATGTAATTGGGTTTTCCCGGTTCACCCTAAATCACAGAAAAATACATTCAGGCACATAAAATTAATATAATGCTAAAGCTTTGATAAAATAAAGGCGTAAAGAGAGTCGTATCACTGAAAATGTTAAGGAAAAAGAGACTTCGAAAGAACCAGATGAACACTCACCATAACATAGGCATCATCTTCGAGAAAATAAATCTGCCCATCAACCTCCGCTTTGAGAAAGTGGCATCTAGCTTGCACAACTTCCTGTATTTATACAGACCACCAATAACATAAGTTATACAGTACGATTTGCTCAAAAAAATATCTTCCGTTAGTTTCCAGAACATGTGTTTAAGAAAAGAGTTTATTGCATTTAGTACCCTGTGTTATTTCGAATTCTTAGAAACTCTCACTGTCGTAAATATTAGCAAAAACACCGTAATAATGCGTTTTTATAGCACAGAACCCCCTAAAAAGTAATTATTTTAGGGTTGTTAGCTAAAAGTAATTGAATTATATGGGGGTTTTGCTGATAAAATAATCTGGAAGTATACAACAATTACAGAAAATACAGGGGTGCCAAATGCAATAATCCATAAGTTATGAAAAAATGATGGAAAATGTTAGGAATATATTAATCGATTGGTAATACCGAGGTCACTTCATCAATAAAGCCTCTGCTTTCTTACAAATTTCTACAATAAAAGAGTATTATTTTTTTAGTGCATACTCATACTCACATAAATGTCCGGGCTGTTTCACGACACTATGATATAATTGCGCATTATCGCATTTAGGTAATAGTATTTAGATATGCGATGACAGCTGGTACTCTTCTTCCCAACACCGCTTACTCAGAATTTAACTCAATCCAGTCTTGTAAAATCAATTTAGCCTACATTAGGTATTTTGATTTCTTCTCTAATAAAAAACAAATCTTGGAAAACTAATTGAATATATATTTTATATATATATAAAAGACACACGAATTGAACAGCAAATGCAGATAAATGATTATAATAGATACCATATTAATTTTCTGGTAGCGATGGGGCCACCTCTTCCTTGCTTCGTCTGCCGGCACCGGTTCACCCAAAAACTCAGCATCTCCCTCATCATCCTCCTCTTCCTCTTCATCATCCGGTTTAACTTCCTGAACCGGACTTTTCACCTTCTCAACGGTCTGATCCACCACAGGAGCCGCCGCACTCTCAACTTGGTCCTCCCCCTCAAAATCACCGTCAGATTCCACCGCAGCGGACGATATGCGCTTATTTGACCGGGAATCCTCTTCCATCGCCGCCGGATCCGTCTTCACCGATCTGGATTTCCTCTTAATCGCCATTGTTAGAAGCTGAACGGGAATGCAGCTTTCTGTATGTATGTATGTATGTGTGTGTAATAGTGCGTGTTTGTGTGTAGATAAGCTGTGTGAGTATTTGGGGGGGAAGTAAGGGGGTTTGAGGTAGGGTTTTTAAAGGGGTTTGAAATGTTTTGAAGAGGCGGATGAAGGGGCGGGAGAGTGGAATTATGAAATATGATTGAACTGGATTTGATAATTGCTTGGAATCCGGTTATGTGTACGTTAGTAGGGTATAATGGGTATTCCGCCTTTGTTCATTGTCAAATTTATGAAATATGATTGAACTGGATTTGATAATTGCTTGGAATCCGGTAGTGTACGTTGGTAGGGTATAATGGGTATTCCGCCTTTGTTCATTGTCAAATTTTATTTTCATTTTTGTATTAATTTAATTGTGGATTTGTTGTAGAGAGAGAAATATATTCTTCAATTAGTTGCCAAATTCGCAAGTATTTCGAAATTAGTTAAAATCTTTTGAAATCCTTCTCACTATTTCCTAAAAAAAATTATGTTTATTATAATTTCAAAAACTTTTGGAAAGCAAAATTTCAAAACTTCTTTAGTTCAAAGTTCAAACATTGACCTATAATCATAGATTATGTGTTGAGTAATGTAATTATATGATCCTAATATTATCTAATCGATCGTAATTTGATGATGGTAATTTGTGATTAACCCTAAATCCTAATAACTTAAATAAATAAAGGCCATAAGCATGCAAATGCAAATAATCATAAATATAGACCCAAATATTTTAAAACCTTTTTTCACAAATTTAAAACGGAAAACAAATCCTCATCAAGAACTCGATTCCATTCATCAAGGACAAAAATTTAAGAAACCCCTAAACCAATGTTCATTGAAGTTAAACTTTCAAACTGCAACAATCACCATTTAATAGTCTCAAGTTGAATTCGAAGCCACATCAGCAATATTAGCCACGTCAGCAGCATCGGATGGTTCTTTCGTCGAGTCGATGCCTTGTTTGCTCTTCTTGTCGTTTTTTTACGCTTCTTGGTCGTAGTAGCTTGATCAGGTTTCGAAGCAATTTCAGAGATTGAAAAACCGGCAACCTCAAAGATGTGTGATCTTTGAGGAAGCAAAGCATTTATGACAATTACGTCGACTCCTTCATATGTCCAAACGCCTAATTGAGCCTCTCCCTTTAGTCCGATAGCAAACCAACTGAGGCCAGCAGCTGCAATATCTACCGCACTTGAATCCCACCAGTTGCCAGTTACGCGAAATTCCTTTTTTACCCATTCTCCCAGCTCCTGAAATCTATCCTTTCCAATTGGCGGCTGAAACGTAAAAAAAGATAATCGTAAATTAAATCAAATCAATCATATTTGCTCGATAAATAAGGTTAAAGTCTATCGAGGAGTGCATGCCGTGGTCCAGAAATGAGCATCGATATTGCTTTTGGCACAGCAGTTTTTGTGTCGAGCATAAAGAAATATTGTGCACAGAGTAACTGGTGTTAGATAGACCGTATTTTTCAAGAAATCTTCCGTAGCAAAATCCACTCTTTAAAGTAATTTTCAAATTTCAAATCAAGTATCCGAATCTGATGTACCATAAACGTCTATATGACGGCATTCAATCATCTTGAGAACCAGGTAAAAGAACAAAAACATTACTTATATATAGTCTAGCTTTCACACATTGTGAATCGAAGAAAAAGTAAGCAGTTGACAGAGCATAATGACGGTGAATAGCATACTTTTAAATGACCACCAAAATGTTTCTCGGACATTGTGCCAGCATTTTCCGTATTCCCCAGATGCAAAGTAAGAAGCGGAGAAGCCCATACTGTAACGTAAACGGAATCTACCGATGATTCTTCTATGTCCAACCTCAATAGTCCACCAATATGAACCGACTGCCCTGCCTGTCAACGTAAAGTAATCAAATATAATTCAAAGTATATTTTGCTGTAACCGACAAAAGTAAGACACAAATAAACCAATGGCAGTTAAGCAAGATTCCAAATTAGTACTTAATAAACAATCAAATGAGAAGGAAAACAAACTTTGATTCTATAAGTCATCGGCTTCAACTCCTTCTGGATTCGAATTAGCTTATGCTCCTTATCGGTCAACCTAGTCGATATCTGATGAAGATGCAAAATATCCGGAGTATCAAACAGCTTCGCTTTCCCAGGTAGCAAACCCTCAACCCTCACAATTCCCAAGGTTGTACCGGGCAACAGTGTCTCGGTTAATCGATTCGCAGTCGCTCCAACACATTTCGCTACTGCATTAATCAACGTGCTCTTTCCGGCATTCTGTGCACCAACTGCCCAAACATTCCCTCTTTCTCCTGCTAAGTCAACCACGTGATCAACCAGATTCTTGATTCCCCACTCTCTTACAGAGCTGACCAAGTGAATGCCGGTCAACTTCCCTGCCCCAGCTTCCCTTGCTCGTGTGCGAAACCAGTTTTCGAGCCCTGTCGGTGAAGTATTGCTAGGCAAAAGATCAATCTTAGTCACCACCAAAACCAGCCTCGGTGTATTCCCTGGTTTTCATTCCTTCCATGACTGTTCATTCTCGTCGATTGTGTTCGAGACTAAATCGACCATCTTCTTAGGAAATGAAACGTCGAAATCGGCTGCATCCATCACCAGCAAAACCACAGTCCTTGCCCCGATAGTTGACATCAGCCTCTTTCCAATGGTGTGATCGAAGTCGAAATCAGGCAACGAGTTCTCGACACTCGGGTGGGCCACACTTCCGTGGTACCTCAAATTGTGACACCTGGAGCGCAGACAATGGGCTTCTCACTAGCCTCCTCCTCATCCGGGCTGCCAAGATTTTCGACTCTCTTAGGCATTTCATCGAACACCTGATCTTCTGTTTCAAAATTATCGATCTTTTCAGCATCAGTGATCTCAAACCGTAACCCCTGTTTTGAGGGAATCTGATATTCCGGACTCATCGGAAATTGGTATCTCTTTCTTGAATTTCTTGTAGTCAGGGCCTTTAGTCAAGGGATTAACAAAAAACCCAGGCTGCTTGCGATCAAAATCTTGCATATGTATACCGCAGCCCGGGCAAATGGGGAAGGCTCGTGCATTAGCTTCGTCGTAGTTTCCATCCCTTGTCAGAGGCAAAAGGGAAGAAGAAGAAGAATACTGGTTGTCTGCCGGCTGTGAAGAGAAGAGTGTGGTTGGAAAGAGGAATGGTAGAGATTTAGTGGGGTTTGGGGAGGAGTGAGAAGGGACGATTACAAAAGAATGGAGGAAGTTAGATACAGGTCTCGCGTATGTATGGGTGGTGAGGGAAAATGGGGCGATAAGCTTTTAAGCATCGATGGTGACAGATTTCTCACCATGGTTTCCGTTTTCTGCCTTCGTTATTCAGCTATCAGCTATGGACATTTTTTCAAGCATTGAATTCTCATGACAGAGAAATCGAATGATTCTCTTATAAGGGCAATATCGTCCATTCGAACGTCACAACTTACAACAACAAAAACTTGTAGGGTAAATTACTAAAACCCCCTGAACTTAGGCTAAATAATGAAAAATACCCCTACATATCTGTAATAACCAAAATCCCCCTCTGATTAACTTTTGATCGGGTTTTTTTAACAAAAAATGTGTACAGTACCTATTATACCTATGGGGTTGGTGTAAGACGGATATTTGCGGATCTGCCCGACAAGAATCTATTGGATAGTATAACCAAACGAGGCGTAAGAGTAAAAGCCAATAACGGTTATTTAACGTACGAATAGGCAAAGACAGAATTGAGTAAAAATCAATAGGTACTAACCGAAGATATAACAAATCTCGTCGATTAGTACGACGACCAAGACGCCGCAAGGGTAGTGGAAAAATGGGTTATTCCTCCGACGATTGTGTGCCAAGAGCGTACTCGAACGAGGATGTCGCACAGAGACGTGGCTACGTACGCCATACAGAAGATAAATGATACAGTTCAGTTGGAGCGTGCCAAACACGAGTGCCGTCCTCCTTGGCGACGAACAAAAAGATCTCACCCCTACGTGTAAGTCCACCCTTCTCCTTACCACTCCTCACATACTTAACCAACATCAGGTAAAAGCTTAATCCACCCGTAAAAGCAACAAAAGAGGTCACAACGTACTGTGAAGCCCCCTTCACAAAGAGTAATGTTACGTCAGCCACAAAACTAGACAATGTGGTTAAGATCTGTGAATAAAACGAAAACAACAAACAATCAACAAACTAAACCCCACAATGAAAGTTATGAAAATGAATTTAAGACGACGAGTAAATTGATCAGTCGTCGGAAATGGAATCATTAAGTGTCATATGATCGATGTTATTAACCGGACAGACTTGAGATATGGTAGAACAACTAACAAGTGATCAATTTGTTTTTTCAATTATAAAAAATGCTCTGTCGAAACTGTCCCGGAAATTTTATATATATATATATATACTTGATGGATAAATAAATTAAAAGAATTACTTTTAAATATGAAAAAAACAAAACGAAATAAATGAAAGGACTTGAACTTAATTTTATAGGACAAAATGGGGGGAGGAAAATAAAAAAGAAAACAAATAACGGCCCGTTCACTGGGCCGTTACATTTGTGTGTTTTTTTTTTTAATATTGTTATTATTATTATTATCTTAAACTCGGGTGAACCGTTGAACCGGCCCGGCAGTTCACGGTTCACATTATTCTAAAACCGTGCCCTTCCTGTGGAACACGAGTCGGTTCACGATTTCGGTACCGGTTCACAGTCAACGGGCCGGTTCGGATCGGTTCCTGGCCAAAAACCGGCTCATGGTCGTGTCCAAATTAAACAACGATTCAATATGAAATGCAATGAAAATATGAAATACAATGAAAAATACACTACGAATTAAAATGGAAAATGTCATAAGAGTGTAAAGACAGAAAAAAAAGAAAAGAAACTACAGTGATCCAATAAGGGCAAAGGGTAGCGAAAACCATCGGCAACGGAGATAAGGCTTCACCAAAATTGAGCTTTTTTGAAACAAAATGAAAAATATTAGTCCAAAAACGTGAGAATTTTTTGAATTGTTAAGAGATTATGTTATTAACCTCCTATAAACTAATTAATTACATGCAGTACAAGAAAATGCAAAATTGCAACGATTTTTGTCTACATAATTTATTCTGTTGCAAATAGTGTTATTTTAACAACGAAACATGGGATTTATAGCTAAAGATCAATAGTTATATTTATTATCACGTGTATAATATATTACTTTGAATAAACAAGCAGCAAAATAGAGCTCAATAGATTAAATTTGTATACATCAAGTCCAGTTTGAATGTGTGTCGTTATGGGCAATAGATTTTCGACAAGGCCCAAAAGTCGATTGTTAACATATTCTTTTTAAACCATCATTCATTCTTGAAAATATTCATTTTGCTGTCTTTGCGCATGTAATCACGTACTATGCACATAATTTGCACGATATTAGCACATATTTTGCACAATATTAGAACACAATTTGCACATAAAGCTGAGTGAAATGAGAAAGCCCTAACAATACTAACATATAAGAGCCCTAATTAAATACCCTACTTAAATACCCTAATGTAGTAGCTGGTGACAACCTCAGGGCTCATTAGAAAAGCACACGTATCTGCAAACAACATCGGGCACACGTATCTACGCCGAATATGACTATAGTTGAATATGACTATAGTCAACTAGTTTTGTTCTTACAATATATACACAAATTAAAATGAAGAAAATAGGTGTTGGTAATTAATTATGTATGCATGCCGTATTAATTAATTAGTACCGACTGCGTCTACTACACCTTCCCCCTGCATGCCATATTTGTTCCATAGTTTGAATTTTTCATCCAAAAGTATTATTGTATATTTTTCTGGAAAATAAGTAGATAATACACCTGCACCAAAAAGCAGTATATATAAATATATATATATATATATATATATATATATATATATATATATATATATATATATATATATATATATATATATATATATATATATATATATATATATAACTTTTTGGTGCACGTGTATTATCTACTTATTTTCCAGAAAAATATACAATAATACTTTTGGATGAAAAATTCAAACTATGGAACAAATATGGCATGCATGGGGAAGGTGTAGTAGACGCAGTCGGTACTAATTAATTAATACGGCATGCATACATAATTAATTACAAACACCTATTTTCTTCATTTTAATTTGTGTATATATTGTAAGACCAAAACTAGTTGACTATAGTCATATTCAACTATAGTCATATTCGGCGTAGATACGTGTGCCCGGTGTTGTTTGCAGATACGTGTGCTTTTCTAATGAGCCCTGAGGTTGTTACCAGCTACTACATTAGGGTATTTAAGTAGGGTATTTAATTAGGGCTCTTATATGTTAGTATTGTTAGGGCTTTCTCATTTCACTCAGCATTATGTGCAAATGTTAGAGCGACATCCATATTCTCCCACGTCCTCCTTTTTATTCTCCATATCCGCTGGAGAAACCTCCTTAACCACCGCCCCCCACCACCCTTGCTCCACTGTCGCCGCCGCCGCCTTCTCCATCCTGAATGCACTGAACTCCTCCATAACCAAATCTAACTTTCTCAGCAAACCATTCAGATTAAAGTGCATAAATATAAGAGTTTAATAAGCAGACAACCATAAATGAAAACAAACGAGGAAAATAGCTTCAATATTTTTTTTTCTTTGAATGCAAAAGAAAACGATGAAAAAGACCACACAAAGGGGCTATAGGGAATAAAGCAGATCCTCA
>NW_012193112.1:452202-524911 GCF_000504015.1 Erythranthe guttata
CCTAACTATTATTTTAAATTTTATTTTCGATTTTTATCAGATTTTTATCTCCTAAATATTATTTTTTGATTTTTTTTATCAAATTTGTATCTCATAAATATTATTTTAATTATTATTATCGATTTTCATCAAATTCTTCTAGATATTATTTATAATAATTTGATTTTTGATTTTTACAGAAAATGGTAAATAAATCTGATTTTCATCCGTAGCGGATTTTGTGACATCGTTTTACTGAATGTCTGCAACATTTGAATTTTATTTCTTCCCTACCTAAGGCTTCTTCTTTTGGTAACCCGACTTTAGATTTTGTTTCTTATATTCTTCTTCATCCTATTGACTGTGTGGCAATTAGTTTACATTTTTTTCCATCATGGCTTATAGGTAATTTCATTTTGTTAACTTATGTGTTTCATTAATTTATACCAAAGTTTTCAAATTTTATGTATAACAATTATTTCATTTTATATGTTATTGGACATGTTATTGAAAGGGATGATTTGAGAAAATTAACCAAAAATGGGCGGAACCACAAGCTATTGGAAGTCGACCTTCAAGACTTATTGTTTGTATGCGTTATTTAATTTATTGTTTATATTTATTTTTGTTTCTTAATTTTCCAATTGTTAATTCCAGTGGCAAAACAACCTTAAAATGAGGCAGTGGAGAAGGGCTTAGTTCCGATGCAAGATGTATAGATGGCCTTTTACGATGGTATGTTGTCGATAGTTTAGTTTTGATTATGTTAACTTAGTTATTAAATCTAATTACTTTAAAGCTCAACATGAAAGACATAATTGATGATTTTTTTTCTGGTACAAATTTTCAATCTACTGGTATTAGCTGATTCAATTCATTTGGAAAATTATTCAACAGTAAAGTTATGTCCTTTTTTTTTGTGTGTAGTATACTTAATAATGTTCCAGTATAATAGAATTTTGATCATACGATACATCAAACGTTTGTTTATATTCTTACAACATCAAAACAATGCAATTTGTTGTCCCGTGCATCGCACGGGTACAATTACTAGTATGTATAACAAAAGAAGATTTGGGGGCTTTTTCCAAAAAAATTAATTGCCATGCCATGCATGCATGCGTAAAATTAAGAAACTACGTACCAAATATAATTCACGTAGAATAATTGTGGTTGTTGGAAATAGAATCTATGCCAAAAAAGAAACAAAAAATCGAAAGCAAAATCTACTACTCAAGTTGATGGTTCTCATTCCAAAAATATTGGTCATGCTGCCTAAGATACAAAATCATACCTAAAAATAGATAATCAAAATTCGTCTATATATACACTGAATTACTATCATCAAATATCAAATTAAATACGTACTCGAAAAAAAGTAGAAAATATCGAATATCGAAGAAAAGATCGAAGAGATGTCGGGAGAGAGAGATGAAGAAGCTGGTTGGGAGCGTCCACATATGGTTGCCGACGCACAAGTTGGAGGACGAGCCATCTTCTTACTTAGTTTGATGCAGGTAATTACTTATATAAAAAAAATTAAAAAAATATTCCATCAATATATATTTATATTCAATAATTGTACAAAAAAAATTATTTATTATTTATATGAATCAGGTGATTGTGGCATGTGTGACAATGGGTGTGGAGATCTCACTGATAATGGGAGTAAGTGGGCCGAAGCATCGAACAAGTTTGTTGTGGGTGTCGCCGTTCACATCAATTATCTCGTTGTGTTTGGTTTTGTGTCGTTATCGAGTTGACAATAACCCGATGATGATGTGGATTGGTTATGCTATGACGGTTGGCTTCTCTGTGCTGCACATGGCTAGCAGCTCGTTCCACTTGCTGAAGGCGCTCAACGGTTGGAAATTGAAATTTTTTTAATCAACTATCCGCTTATTTACGCCGTATGCATCTTGGTTTCTGTCATTATCAGCCTCTCTTATTTGGTAGAAGGCGGCTAGGATTTACTCAACGATCGGCCATCTTTTGTTATGCATGCTACCGTTATTTTTCGTTTTCACTTTTCAATTTCGTTTATGTTTTTTCTCTTGGTTGAATTTTAGTTTTATTTTTCTCTTCATTATATTGAATTTTAGTCTTATTTTTCTCTTTATTATATTGAATTTTAGTCTTATTTTTCTCTTTATTGAATTTTATTCTTACATTCCATCTAATTTATTTACGCGTTTCTATTATGAGAAATTAAATAAACTTTTTCCAACCATTATAATTACATCTACACACAATATAAATAGATCGATACGTAGTATAAAATAAATAATATAGACGTGACAAAATAAATCGGATACGTATACAACAAACTATATACAAATTAATAATAACAAGTACAAGAATTGCTTGGAAATAATGATATAAAAAAATAAACAAAAATATTGGAGCAGAGTTCAATAATGAAATAATGTCTTTGGCCTCTTCACTCTGTTCTTCTATTTTTCTTCTCTGTCTGTATGTATGTATCTATATATGTATGTATAGATCGCCACAAACGAGGAAAATGCAATTCATTAAATCGGTTCGTATTTCCATCAGTATTAGTGTTAATATTAGTATTTAAGTGTGCCTCATTTAATGGAGTTTTAGGTTAAACAAGCGTCAGCTCACCTAGAACACCGACCTGAGGTCATAGTGTAACACCTTATTGCTTGATCTCAAATCGTCGTTCGACGTAAGAGTGAAAAGACGTTTTTCTCCTTACTAGGATTTCATTTCATATGCCTTTTTAATAGAACCGGACGTTTTCCCAATTGTGTCAATGCCTATTCCCTGAACTAAAAGAAAATTCCGTGAAAATACACTATAAGAGGTTGGTGTAAAACGAAAACAAACCTCACAAGATTTTTGATAATTACAAATAGATCGGGATTCTCTAAACTAAATTCATTTTTCATATGATTAAAATTTTCATCCCAACTTTTGGAATTCTGATTCCGTTTCAGAGATTTTTTGTGTTGAAAACTGAATCAAACATTGGATTTCAATTTATGATCAAATTTTAAATTTCGACCGATTCCACCGGTTTATTCGAAAACTACATTAAAAAAATCTATATATAATATATAAAAAAATATGTAGTCTCAATCAATAACATGACAATTTTTGCTAATATATAATATAAATAAGATGAATATTTTCTTGACAATTACAAAATCTAACATGTAGGGATATATAAAGGATCGAATGAAAAAAAATAAAAAAAATACACCTAATTATATATACTAAATTGAATTAGATCTAGTGAATGTAAGACAATGAAGATAAGATGTAAATACTATTGGGATACCACCAATTGAAGATGATTATCATGATGAGGTGTAATTACTGCAGGTATGCTTCGTTATCTTGAATACGGTCGAAAATGGCGTTGGCTTCGATATGGTCGAATAATAACCTGACTAACATGTTCCGACTCCACGCGCGCACGCAGCTTTGGCACCCACTATGGAGTAAAACCATCATAATAACTTTTTCGACGATCAGAATAAAACAAACCGTGGCCATAACAACTGCAGCGACATCCATAGGAAGAACCTCCGGTTTTTTAAATTTTTTTACGAGAAAAGTCATAGAGCAAGCGAGAAATATCGACCCGATGAAAACCACAATCCGGATGTCCATATAAATGTAATACTCGTTCATCAACTCTTTCTTTGTATCTGAATCTGCAGTACGTACACATAAAACATCAAATTTATATATACATATTATTGTAGTGTACGTACTGTACTTGGTGCATCCATGCATGTTTAACGATCACCAATATTAATCACCACTGAGTTTGCTCTATTTGCTGTTGAGGTATCTGTGTACGAATGAAGAATATATTAAGTAATATGGTAAATGGTATATAGCTAGCCATGATGAGTTATAACTAGTAGATATAGTTAAATTGAATTAATTACCGTGAGACGAGCGATGTCGTCTAGTTTGGAGAATCTCGTCGCGATAGACAGTGCCGTATAATAAGCTGACGAGTGTGTTCCGACTCCATGCGCTCAAGATATCAAAACGTCCAATATGTAGCAAATACGTAAAATAAGCTTTTCCGACTCCCTGAATAACACTAATCGCGGCCAACACGGTTCCGAGGGCAAGCACATAAGCATATAGTTTGTTGAATAATATTAGTCCATACACCGAAGTCGAAACAATTAGCATTGAGATCAAAAATTCCCAAAACATGCCATACAGCATATGCCAATTCTCTTTCATTAACTTCCCTTTAGCTTTTGAATCTGCACCATCAACATAAATACCTTTCAATAATTAATTATTAATCATTTTTTAATTTAATTTAATTAATTATCGATTAACGACTTACCAGTCACAAGCGAGGAGGAGATTGGCCTTGTTATTGTAAGGTTCTGGTTTCCCGCCATTGTGTGTGCAGTACTGCGTATATATATATATATATATATATATATATATATATATATATATATATATATATATATATATACTAGTTATGCACACCGCGCAAGGCGCGGTGGCGGTGCCCAAGTGGGTGGTGGCGATTAACATGGATATTTTGTGCTTTGCTTTAAAATGGAGTCGTGCAAAAGGTCGACGATGAAATCGTGCGATTACTGATAGTAGGAGAAGAGTTGTTGAGTCAATACAAAACCGAAAAACCACAATAGGAAAACACACAAATAAAGAGTGGCATTTGATGTGGTGTAAAGCCGGCTGTGCATTGCCCCCTGTTTTCTTCCCTTTAATTTTCAGTAGCGCAAAAGTATTTTCCCGTAACGATACTACAATCTGCACAAATACATGGACAATCTAGTCTGCATAAACACATGGACAATCTATAAGAGCCACATATAAGCATTCTTATATACAATTGTTGATTAAACAAATTAATATAATATACCAAATAGCCCATCAATTGATTGTCAAAACAACAAATCATATAGATTACCAAGAGCATGGAAGCATAATTGAGCACAAATTCGTTCTCCTATGATTCCCTCTTGTAGGTAACAGAAAACACAAATTACACAAATATCGAACCTCTCGGAAGTTGCACGTCCATGTCTATGGATGGAAGGACTGGCTGTCAACTTCCGTGCACCATAAACTAAAATCGGAAGAACTACGGTTTCGAAGAAATAATTGTAATTAAAAAAGAGCATAAAAGAAACGAAAAGACAAACAGCGGTAAAGCAAAAACAAAACAACAGAGATAAAGAAAATGATTCTCACAGGGCAATGGCTAAATTGTTGGGCTCAGGATCTTAAAGAAAAGGGAAACAACTTCCAATCCAAAATTTGTGTACCTCTCATCCTACGGTTTTTGGCCGTATAGACTGATCATGAGAAGGGAGATTAGCACAATAACCGAAAAACATGTCAGTAGCAACATCAAAGAGTAACTTCTCGCCAGCTAGTGAATCAACATTGGTGAGAATGCCTTCGGCAATTAAATTAGCGATGTACATGAATAAATGCACCTAATAGCCATATTAAACTATCGATTCAAACATGGAGATAAACATAAACATGAACTTACCAATAATATTAATATTCTTTTGTAATTAGAAATAACAGAAATAATAAAAGTAATTACAGTGAAAGAGGTCTAAGACTAAAAATAACTGCAGACCACGAAGTCCATAGCCTACAAAATGCCATAATAGTATTCGAACAATCACCAGGGGAACAAATTTGGACAAACATCTCGCATAAAGAAGCATACGATTTTTATTGATGTTGAAGTTTTAAATATTTCAGAAGCTTAGTAAGCACCGTAAGATTCTGCTCCAAAACCTAAGGTAGACCAAATGCATATAAGAATTAGAAAGTTGACATGTAATATTTACCACACATAATTCAAACCTCAACTTTGGGATGGTAGGCAATACGGTGACTCGATGAAGCCCTCCTCATAAGGTGCTCGGCACAACAATCGATAAAAAAAATCTTGCTCCCCTCGCATGGTAATTGTGGTAAAGAAAATTAACTACGAAAAATTACCTGTCATTTTGTTCCTTTCTCTATCTTTGTTATTCTTTGCTTTGATTTTTCTTCTTCCTTTTTCGTTGCAACAATGGTGAAACCTGAAGCCCAAAAAGAGCGGACAAGAATTGAATTAGATACTGCCTAACTATTTTCTTCATACACATGAAGCTTTTTCTTTTTTTTTTTGCAAAATCATTATACACGAACAAAAAGGATTTCTACAAGCAATTAACCAAAAATCTGAATAACAAAATTTAGAGAAAACAATAAATTCAAACAAATAAAAAAAATTATATATAAGATGAGAAACTCCGAAAATAAAGAACTGAAATATTACATCACACAAAGGTAATGGAAAAATCAAGACCTTGGAGAAGTGCAGCGGAGGCGGCGAGAAGCAAGGCAACAAAGAAAATAAATCCAGTTCAGAATAAACTTTATAAGATGAGATCAAGAGGCTCTTGCGAAGCAGCAGATGAAGAGTACTGCACGGCGGCCGCCATTGATGATGAACCTTGGTCGTCTTCAGCTTGGGTTTCTTGCACGGCCGCCGCTGACGAAGTTTCGTCGGGAATCGGTGGAGTATCGACGGGATGGTAATTAGCGTATTCGAACTCGAACCGGATCGAAACCCTGGTAGGGTTTGGGGATGTAGATTTGGTCCATGTGCAGGGGAATCATTCCGGCGGCGGCGGCGATAGGAAGATTGTTGGGAGAGATTAAGGCAGCCTTGGCGGCGGCGGCGGCGAGCTTCTTCTGATGGGCGGCGAGCTTCTTTTTGATTGTGGAGTTCCAGAAATTCTTCACCTCGTTATCTGTTCTTCCAGGGAGGTGTTTTTCAGACGTACTTCCCAACAAGATGATGGCGGAGCGGCGGTCAGCAATTGCGGCGGTAGAAGGAAGAGAGGAGAAAGGGGGAAAAAATCGAGATTAAAAGAAAAGGGAAAAGATATAGCAGGCAGCTTGATTTAATCGACGCCGTTTTGTGAATAAACGGGCCAAAAGAAAAGAGAAAAGAATTTTGGGGGGCGGAAGAGGGGGCGATGCACATATATATATACTTAAAATATATATATATATATATATATATATATATATATATATATATATATTGGCACATATTTTTCCTTTTGGTACGTATTTATATTTAATTATCAAAAAAACAATTTTAATTTATGCATGATAATAATATCAATTCTTACCATATAAAATAGTGAAATATGTGTTGTACCTTTCCAAAAAAAATTAATTGCCATGCCATACATGCATGCGTAAAATTAAGAAACTACGTACCAAATAT
Source organism: Erythranthe guttata (assembly GCF_000504015.1). Next base: position 459,467 of record NW_012193112.1, read on the forward strand.
AATTCACGTAGAATAATTGTGGTTGTTGGAAATAGAATCTATGCCAAAAAGGAAACAAAAATTCGAAAGCAGAATCTACTACTCAAGTTGATGGTTCTCATTCCAAAAATATTGGTCATGCTGCCTAAGATACAAAATCATACCTAAAAATAGATAATCAAAATTCGTCTATATATACACTGAATTACTATCATCAATCAAATTAAATACGCACTAAAAAAAAGTAGAAAATATCGAAAAAAAAAAAGGAGGAGTAAAGATCGATCGAAGAGATGGCGGGAGAGGGACGAGACGAAGAAGCGGGTTGGGAGCGTCCACATATGGTTGAAATGGCGGGTTGGGAGCGTCCACATATGGTTGAAATGGCGAGTTGGGAGCATCCACATATGGTTGAAATGGCGGGTTGGGAGCATCCACATATGGTTGAAGAGATGGCGGGAGAGGGAGATGAAGAAGCTGGTGGGGAGCGTACACAGATGGCTGAAGAGACAACGGGAGAGGGAGATGAAGAAGCTGGTTGGGAGCGTCCACAGATGGTTGCCGGAGCACAAGTCGGAGGACGAGCCATGTTCTTACTTAGTTTGTTGCAGGTAATTACTTATCAAAAATAAAATAAAAAATTCCATCGATATATATTTATATTCAATAATTTTGTAAAAAAAAAATATTTATTATTTATATGAATCATCAGGTGATTGTGGCATGTGTGACAATGGGTGTGGAGATCTTATTGGTAATGGGAGTAGGTGGGGCAAAGCATCGAACAAGTTTGTTGTGGGTGGCGCCGTTCACATCAACTATCTCGGTGTGTTTGGTTTTGTGTCGTTATCGAGTTGACAATAACCCGATGATGACGTGGTTTGGTTATGCTATGACGGTTGGCTTCTCTGTGCTGCACATAGTAAGCAGCACGTTCCACTTGCTGAACGCGCTCAACAGTTGGAAATTGAAGAATTTTTTAATCAACTATCCGCTTATTTACGCCGTATGCGTCTTGGTTTCTGTCATTATCAACCTTTCTTGTTTGGTAGAACGCGGCTAGGATTATTAACTCAACGATCGGCCATCTGCATGTTGTTATGCGTGCTACCGTTTTTTTTCGTTTTCAGTACTTTTCAATTTCGTTTATGTTTTTCTCTTGATTGAGTTTTAGTTTCATAGTTTTTCTCTTGATTGAATTTAAGTCTTTTATTTTTCTCTTGATTGAATTTTGGTCTTATTTTTCCCTCGATTGAATTTTAGTCTTACATTCCATCTAATTTATTTACGCCTTTCCATGTATTATGAGAAATTAAATAAACTTTTTCCAATATAATTACATCTACACACAATATAAATCGATCGATATATACTTTCTCTCTCTTATGATAATGTGGAAATACTTATTTTGCACATATTTAACACTCAATTTAATTTAAAAAATATATAATAAAAGGGACTCACATTCTTGGTTGCATATATAAATTAAAAGATATTACATATAAAAAGGGAGATTTTTTTTTTTTTATATATGCATTAAGCTAAGTTCCAAGAATGGATTTGTACTTGTGCTGCTATTACATACAACCAGAAAAGTTCACAGCAACAATTGCTTATCTACTAACCAAACAAGCCCTTAGCGGAAAGCATGGTCATAATCATGGTAGCGGAAAGTTTTGTAGATGAAGTGCGACAGCCATTTCGAAGCCACAAAACACAACACAGCCGCCGAAAACAGAGCGTATCTTGCAGCAACAGAGATAACACCCTGTTTGGCAGCTGCAACTATTCCAATTGCAAAAACTGAAAAAACTTGCAGCACAATCTCAAGCACGTTGAGACGTTTATGTGCAACACTGCAGCTGCTACAATTCACCGTATGCGACCAGTACCTAACAACATTTCAAAAAAATCGAAAAAATTATATTTCATCTTTTTTTTTATCCATAGTTTCTTGAATTCTAGCACAACAAGTGATTTTAGGTGTTTTATACGATGGGATTTTATTTACGTACCTGTCAAATGGCTGCTCTCTATGAGGAGTGGGGGGTAATAGTCCGGTAAATTTAGTTCCCCAATCAACTTTAGTACCTCCGTATTTATTTAACCACCTTCTAAAGGCTAAAACGAGTGCATCTGCCTTCGTTGGGACAAAGCAAGATTTCTGCCAGTTGATAGACCCAACTTCCATCAGCTTCCGTTCCTAAAAAGAGAAATAATTTTTTAAAATACCTGAATTTCGTACACATCTATTGAAAGCACAATATGTAAAGTTATGTAACAATAAAAAAATAATGAGCTTTAAGTTCACCTCTACGTGAAGAAGATAGAGATCGGAATCAAGAATCAAGTTCTGTCCAATATGAAATATCCAACGTGGAAAAATCCGTTCAATCCAGACAGCAAAGTTTCTAGGCGAAACAAAGATCAATCTGCTATTACCAGGACTAACTGGAACACAGTAGAAAATAAGAAGCGCTCTTTTCTGGGGTGGAATAGGTGATACTACCTCCTGCACGAGAGAAAATATTTACTGCTCGATAGAATGCAAATGAACTTCCAAAATGTTTTTTTCTTACACGATTAAAACTATTACATCTTTGGTTCCAGACGATGATGTTTTTTTCACGGTTAGAGCCCCACCTGGACTGAAAAAGCCATAGTAGAGACAAGGTGGAATGAAATAGTTGTCCCCGAAAACTTGCTTTGCAGTGAAGCCATTTATATCTACTTTCTGAATATTTATTTCGAGGGGTCTGCCTCCTTCTCTATCGGCCTTCAAAGTGCAGGATATTTGCTGTTAGCTATGGGAGTTTAATCGTTTATAAAAGAAAATATGTTAGAAGCAAGCCTTGCATAGATTTACTTATCTCTCTGGCGTTTTTCCAGCGCTCATTATGCCGTAATGTGCATATGGGACATGAGCAGGGTCCATAAGATTTTCAATCAGAATTTCGTACTTGAAAAAAGTCAATATATATATAGCAATTAACTCTAGTATTAGAAAACAAAGCCCTATTTTTGGAAGTCTGAACATGAGACGAGAGTGATAAACATGGGACAGAGCTAGTAGTATTTATAATCATTGATGTCATGATTAATTGATCGCAACTAACGAAACCTTCGGTTAAGATAATAAACAGTACGTATTCCATTTTGTGACAAAATCAGGGTCATTCTTTCGCTTTTTTTCCCGGGACTTTTTTGTTATAATTCTCTTGTTCACATAATCATTAGGTACCATGCAAAGAAAATCAGAAGGTGAGCATATTATCCGGAAAGATTATGATACCCGTAAGGTATGTCCCTGGCTATCATCGAATTGGTGTATGTTGGGTCGTCAAGTTCTGGTATGTAATGAGGCTTTTTCTTCGATAATATATCTTTGTACTGTGGGTCCGAATTTGGCCAGAACCAAAGAATGCCATTTTGCACACAAGTTGGATAAACAGCTACACAAGCTTTCTTGGAAGTGTGAATCTGCACGAGTGGAAATATACTTTCAGTCTTCGATATTTGTGTACATCAAAATCCCAGAAATTCTAACTACAATGTTCACACAAAAGCAGAGAGTTAACACATCAACACCATCTTTAACTTCCGATAACAAGGCTTCAATTATTTTTCGCACTCCTAAACTATCACGTAAATGTGGTCAACGAACAATTCCGGCAAAAAGTCTTCAAATTTAAATGGCAACAGAGCTTCAAAATCTTTCGGTACTTGTTTATTTTCACCATTAATCTCATATTCACACTATCACACCATAAGTAACAAAAAATGTGTAAATATCATTTGCTGCAGCAAAATAAATTACAAAGCACCAAATCAACAAGGGAGGGAATAAAAGATCGAGATAGTTAATTACCGGAGGGCCGTCACGGGGTGCTTGAGGAATGAGTTTGCAGTCGCCGGCGCCACCAAAACACCAACCATGGTAGACGCACTGCAACCTGCCCCATTGATCAATCCTCCCTTCAGAAAGTGGAGCCAATCTGTGAGGGCAACTATCATCAAACACCTTCCATGCATCCTCATTTCTATCCCACCAAATCACTATATCCATTCCCATTACTTTCTTCCCATGCGGCCTTCTCTTGTCCAGATCACACATCGGCACCACCGGGTACCAATTTGCGTACCAATCAAACTTTTGCGATTCGATTTCCTGATCAGGCGATGACGATTCTTCCTCAGTTGATGATGGGGCGGCGGTTGGAGAAATAGCTGTGAACACCTTGAAATTCGCTTTCTTGCTGCGAATTTTGGAGAGAGGCGTCGTAATTTGCTGAATTGACGGAATGTGAAATAGGGTTTTTCGAAATGTTCTGGGAAGTTTTGTTGAGATCGGCGGGGGGTGAAAAGATGGGAAAGATGAAGCTCTGAGAGCTCCATACTAAGTACTAATTAAGATCACAAAAGTTGATGTTCAAAGGGGAATTAATTAATTAGTTGCAGAAGTAGTAAATTATTGGAGATAGGATAGAAGAGGTTTAGAGTGAGATCAAGACTGTGGCTTGAAATACTCTACCAACGCATGTATGTTTCATCTCTGTACAACAAAGGTTAATATAGTGTGACACATGTATTTAAAAAAAAAAGAAATAGAAAAAAGAAAGCATAAGGTCCAACAAATCAGATAACAAAAACAAACTAATGGTTCAATTAAGAAACATAAATGAAAACACGTCAGTTGTAATGAATGCTTCATATAAAAACTAGATTACATAAATTAAAAACGGAAATGAAGGGGAAATAAAAAAGGCGGATCCGATCCGATCCGATCAAAAGGTGGAGCAGAATTCCGTAACCAAAACACAAAAGAAAAGAGTCGAAAACACAAACGGATGAGACGAAGAAACTGCCCCGCCAAACTCCCAGCCATTGGCTGCCTTGAGAAAATTGAATATGCTCGAGCGAATAGCAAACTCAGCACCTCCCACGATGTGGGAGAGTGCCAAATTCGCTCCCCTTCCTCTTCAAAATAGTAATATGGGCCATAGTTTAACAAATTTGTGTACTTCTTAAACACTTCCACAACTGAGTACATGGAAGTTATTTGTGGAATCCTTTCCACTTATGTGATATATCTCCACAACCAGTGTAACAACTGCAACAATAACCTAGACAATACCAAACACCTTTATTTAATAACAATTTTCGAAAACTTTGGAAGTGAAATTGGAAACTAATCTTTAGAATCGGAATTCATTTCTCTCTCCTGTTTCCAGAACCGTGGAGGTCATCGGCGGCGGATCCGTGGAGGTTTCCAGGTCAATTGAGAGATTTTGGTGGTGAGAGGTTTTTCATTTCGTGCATAAAAAAGTCTTAAGGAATAATACTAGTAATTAATATTACTGAAATTAAAAAAAAACAAAAAATTTAAATAAGTAGGGTTTTATCTAGAGTTATTCATGCATTATACATTTACAGGATGATATATAGCAAAAAATGAGGAAATTTAATTGAAAGTTGTATTGATTAATGATTCCATCTAATTAATTTAGGTCTTTCTATTATGAGAAATTAAATAAACTTTCTCCAACCATTATAATTACATCTACACACAATATAAATCGATCGATAAGTATATAAAATAAATAATATAGACGTGACAAAATAAATCCATACGACGTATAAAATAAACTATATACAAATAATAACAAGTACTTAAGAAATTAAACAAAAATATTGGAGCAGTCCCATTACAATGGATATAATATGTATTAACACCATGCGTAATTAATTAATTAATTGCAGGAAAATCATTTAATTTAATTAGTCATGCGTAAAAGCAACCACATGCGAGATTTAGAAACCCAGCCATGCCAAAAAGGAAACGAATTAAATCAAAGCAAAATCTTCATGATCTTCAGTTCATGATATATATTCTCATATATACCAATATTTGTCATGCGTAAGATTTAAGAAAAAAAAATAATTAAAAAAAAAACTTGATTATCTATATATATATTGCATTAGTAAATCAAACGTCATCAAATACTCGATCAGACAAAACGGAAAAAAGAAAAAAAAGAGATGGCGGGAGAGGGAGATGAAGAAGCTGGTCGGCGTTGTTGTCCACGGAGGGTTGCCGTACAACAAGTTGGAGGACGACCCATCGTCTTACGTAGTTTGGTGCAAGTAATTATTAATTTATTTTTTAATCAATCAATATTTTCATATTTTATTTATTTATTATTTATTTACTAATTTGATACACCAATATTGGTCAGGTGTTTGTGGCATGTTTGACATCGGCAATGGAGTTGGTACTGGTAAATGGAGTAGTAGATCATGCAAGGAAGGTTCGAGTAAGTTTGATGGTGATGGCGCCGCTGACATCAGCTATCTCGGTGTATCTGGTGTACTGGAAATACGCGTGTCGTCGTGGCATGCTCATGAAGATGGGGGTGGAAGTAAGACGTGAGTATGAGAAGTGGTCGGTATTGGGCGAGGTTTTTCCGGTTATCTTCTGTCTAGTGCAAATAGGAAGCAGCATCTTCCGGTTATTGAAGTTCTTCAAAGGTTGGAAATTTGGGAATACTTTTGACATATTTCCAGCTAGTTATGCTTTCTTCTTGTTGATTTCAATCACTTTCTACCTCATCTTCGAGGATCTACCCAATTGGATCAAGTCTAGGAAATAATCTATCCCTTGATTTAATATAGTTACTTTGCTGCTGCAAGTTAGATGCTACATCTCGATTATATATATATACATATATCGGGTGCTTATTAGCCGTAGCACCCACTGTTATATATTAGACTAAAATTCTTGATTGAATTTTCTCTTGATTGAATTTTAGTCCTACATTCCATCTAATTTTATTTAGGCCTTTCTATTATGAGAAATTAAATAAACTTTCTCCAAACCACTGTAATTACATCTACACACAATATAAATCGATCGATACGTATATAATAAACTATATAGACATGACAGAATAAATCGAAACGTATAAAATAAACTATATACAAATTAATAATAACAAGTACTGAAGAATTGCTTGTAATTAATGATATAAAAAATTAAACAAAAATATTGGAGCCGAGTTCAAACAATACTTGGAAGATAAGAGAATGGCACTAAGAATTTTATAAATCTGAGTGCGAAGAATTTTTTTTTTTTTTTAATAAAATTCCATAATAATTAATGGATATAATATATATTAACACCATGCATAATTAATTCAGGAAAAGGGCATACATAATTAATTACCAACAGCTATTTTCTTCATTTTAGTTTGTGTATATATTGCCACTGTCATCCGTGGTGTCGGTGTACCTGATGCACCTTAAGTACGTGTGCCGTCGTGAGATCATCACGACGAATGAGGTGAGAGAAAGAAGTCGCTACGAAACATGGACGTTTTCGGGCATTTCACACAGTGAAGGTGCACAAGGGTTGGAAATTTGGGGATGCTACCTTGCATATTTTATTGAACCTAGCCCTGGGCACTTGACCATGCTTAAATTTTAATTTGAACCACTCTTCTAACTAATTTCATATTATTATATTATATTATCTATCTTTGTTCCAACTGTGTTGAATCTAGGATTATGTTTCCCTGTTTGAGGTACTAGTGTAATTTTCGTTTCATTTTATCTTAATGGGATTTTATTTATTTTAGTGTATTCGGCATGTCTTACATTTCATTTCATTTCGGTAGTAGATCAACTATGATTTGTGGGGTATAGAAATTAATTAAACGGATATTTTCAGAAATTAAACATTTTTTTCTATTGAAATATATAATTCTGAATTCAAAATAAAAAGAAAATGAAATGTATATAATTAGATCTAACAGAATAAATTGAAATGTATGAAAAATTTTATACAAATAATAACACTAGTGAAGAATTTATGAAATTAATTAGAAATGTATCAAAAATTAAACCAAAAAAAAATAACAGTAGTTATTACTTATTAGTAATCCCCATTAATTAATTTACAACTACTGCCATCTCTCTTTTTCTTTTATTCCGTTTTGTCTGATCGAGTATTTGATGACGTTTGATTTACTATTAATGCAATATATATAGATCAAGTTTGTTTTCTAATTACTTTTTTTTAAATCTTACGCATGACAAATATTGGAATGAGAATATATATATATATATATATATATATATATATATATATATATATATATATATATATATTGATTTAATTCGTTTCCTTTTTGGCATGGATGGGTTTCTAAATCAAGAGAAAAATAAGATTAAAATTCAATTAATAGAAAAATAAGACTAAAAGTCAATCAAGAGAAAAACATAAACGAAATTGAAAAGTGAAAACGAAAAATAACGGCAGCACGCATAACAACAGATGGCCGATCGTTGAGTTAATAATCCTAGCTCATGTCTTCTACCAAATAAGACATGTGGATAATGACAAAAACCAAGATGCATACGGCGTAAATAAGCGGATAGTTGATTAAAAAATTCTTCAATTTCCAACCGTTGAGCGCCTTCAGCAAGTGGAACGTGCTGCTTCCTATGTGCAGCACAGAGAAACCAACCGTCATAGCATAAACAAACCACGTCATCATCGGGTTATTGTCAACACAATATCGACACAAAACCAAACACACCGAGATAATCGATGTGAACGGCGACACCCACAACAAACTTGTTCGATGCTTCGGCCCACCTACTCCCATTATCAGTGCGATCTCCACACTCATTGTCACACATACCACAATCACCTGATTCATATAAATAATAAATAATTGTTTTTGTACAAAATTATTGAATATATATATATATATATATATATATATATATATATATATATATATATATATATATATATATATATAGATGGAATATTTTTTTTAAATTTTTTTTATATAAGTAATTACCTGCAGCAAACTAAGTAAGCAGATGGCTCGTCCTCCAACTTCTGCTTCGGCAACCATCTGTGGACGCTCCCAACCAGCTTCTTCATCTCCCTCTCCCGCCATCTCTTCGATCTTTTCTCCTCTCTTTTTTTTCGATATTTTCTACTTTTTTTCGAGTACGTATTTAATTTGATTGATGATAGTAATTCAGTATATATATATATAGACGAATATTGATTATCTATTTTTAGGTATTATTTTGTATCTTAGGCAGCATGACCAATATTTTTATTTTTGGAATGAGAACCATCAACTTGAGTAGTAGATTCTGCTTCCGATTTTTTGTTTCCTTTTTTACATAGATTCTATTTCCAACAACCACAATAATTCTACATGAAGTATATTTGGTACTTAGTTTCTTAATTTTATGCATGCATGCATGGCATGGCAATTAATTTTTTTTTTTTGGAAAATACAACACATATTTCACTATTTGATATAAACGCATACTCGCCTTTCCCTTCTTTTATAATTCCAAAATTGTTCTTTCCACTACACCCATCCCCAGTTTTCATTTTTTCCTTTTCTTTGTTTAAATTATTTTTTGGCCCATCGAATACTTCTATTGGGCCTCATAAATCTGGCCCAATAACTACCCTAAATAAATTAGACCAATATTAATTATTTTTCGTGTCGACAAAACGTCTAGCTAAATAAACTTTCTTGGTAATATTATATATATATGATTAGATCTACAGATATCATTATAAATTGATACGTATAAAATACACTATACAGATAATAACAAGTACTGAAGAATTTCTGAAATTAATAGAAATAAATAACATAATGTATATATAAAAAACAATGGAGCAGAATTCAAACAGTAGCTGCAGAAAGACAGAGAGAAGACAATGGCACAACAAAGAATTTCAAAAAACAGCTGAATTAAAATCGAGCGCAAAGCGACAAGTCACCCGATCGATATACCTAGAAATTATACTAGATCTATACATTATGATCATGAAATTGCATTTAGAATATGTATATATATGCATATGATGCAAGCATGTCAATTAAAAGCAAGAAATTAGTCTTTTTCGTCTACGCGCAAAATATGTCGGAACGAGTACCGATATTCACAAAAAAAGAAACACGATCGGAGAAAACAGACAACCTAAAGACGAAAATACAACAAAAGAATGTACAGCAAGTTCGAAAAGTCATAATCTGCTATCTCTTTTTCATCAATGTAAATAATATATGGTCTTTCCTCAAAAGTCCTATTTCCTAAATTCATAACAACCTTATTATTATTATTTTCGACTTCTATTTCATGCTTGAAGTACCTGACAGTGCACAATGTGACTCTTCAACCCGCTTCTCCCCGCAATACTCGACCACAAATTCGTGAACAAATTCCTAAAATGCCCCTTGATTGCAATATTTTCCCAAATTCCCGAACTGCCCTCCGCCCGTTTATCCGTGCCCGAAACATCCACCATACTAATACTCATATTATTCCGAATAATACAGAGCTTCCCGTTAATCGGCACAAGCGCAGCCGCCTCCAGAGCCCGCGAATTTCCGAGATGAATCTTACTATCAATGAACCTACTCCAAGAATCCGTTTTTTCGTCATAAACTCGCAATTTACACCCGTCCCTACAATCCAACGCGTAGAGCTTTCCGTTCATAGAAATACTCGGATTTCTCCATCCAGAAACCATCCCATCGTTAATCGGACTCCACAAATTACTCTCCGGTGTATAAGCTTCGCTCAAAACCTCCCTATGTGCACCGAGCCCTTTCAAGAACCACTTCCCGTCATAAACAACTCCGATAAACGGGACCATAGCTGTGCTCATATCAGCTATAAAACTCCACCGGTTTCTATTCGGATCGTAAACTTCGGCCGAGCGAAGAGTTCTCTGTATGCCTTCACATTCTCCACCAGCTACGTAGAGACAGTTGTTTATCACGCACGAGCCAAAGAAGTGTCTTTTACGAAGCATATCTGGGGCCCTGTGCCATTTGTTCGTTCGGGCGCTGTAAAAGATCACTCGTCTCATCGACCCTTTAAGGGGGTCTTTGCCCCCGAAAAGGTACAGGTGGCAGCCGCTGAGGACAGCACAGCCGAATCCGAGGGCTGAGCTGTAGTCGACGGGGACAGGTGGCAGCGGCTGCCAGAGCTGATAAGTGGGGTCGAACGCGTGCCATGAGATTCGATTGTCTTTGTCTCGTTTGACCACATAGACCCATTCTTCGGCCATGCCGAGGGATTTGCGGAGGGAGTAGAAGAAGTTCCCAGCGAGGAGCTTGAACCAGCGTTTGCTGACGAGGCGGAGCTTGTTGTGGTCGACGCGTGGGACCCGGATGAGGCAGGCGATCGCCAGGTCATCGGGGAGGCCTGGGAGGAGCGGGGGCTGGATCCTTGTTCGCTCGCGGCGGGAGTTTTTGGAACGGTGTGCTCTAGGGTTGATGTCTGGTTGGATGCAGATTTTGGAACCTGGTACGAATTTTCTTGCACCGACCACTGTTTTCAGACCAGAGTCTACCTTGCAGTAACATGACACAGAATCGACCTGCAAAAATGGTGGAAATACGAGTAATAAGGTAAGCTGATGCGAATTATATACCAAGACTTGACCTTCGAGTTAGATGCATAACACGCATAAAAGTACTAGAATTTGAATGCAGAAAATAAGCTGAATTTACAATAGTCGACATAAATTATATTTAAAGAGGGGAGAATTGCTGTATACTTTTCGTTCTTGAGCATTTCTAGTATATTTTGTCTTCGGTTTATTATCTTCAGATTTAGCATAGCCATATATCTCAAAGGCTCGGCTACAATACAATACTTTTAGCAGCATACTACGAGTTCCTTAATACGATGGGAGTTAAATCGGATAGCAAAAATGAGTTCCCTAATACACACTGGATTTAGTAAACGAATCTTGCTCACGAAATTAACCCCTTCAATGTTTTAATAGCAAAATTCACACAAGGGAGATCCCCATCTACTAGGTTCATTTCCCACTTCCTCAATCGAAATTACTCGAATTAACTTTCGACCGGCCCCCTTTTCCAATCTATTCACATAAATCTATTGCTTAGTTCTTGGCATTCTCAATTCATATGTGTATCTTCAAAGATCAGCAAAATCGAAATTCAAAAACGAAAAACCCACAACACATAATCCTCAGAATACAAAGAAATCCAGCAGTACAGATAAAGCACATTACCAAGAATTTCATATGGGAATCATGAAAAACACATGAATTCAAAGAATTGCTAACATAAAAAAGGTCAAAGGATCAAGTTTGACTCACCAGTGGTGCTTGAACTCGGTAACCCCTTTGTACATTTGGTGACCTCTCTACCGTTTGCTCCATATATATATATCAAAACTCAAGTCTCATATACATATAAAAAAAAAAAAAAAAAAAAAAAAAAAAAATCACCTTTTTTTTTCTTCAGAGAGAGAAAAAACTCAGATCAAGAACTCAAAAAAATCAAATCTTGAAATCTGAATAAACTCAGCATTCGATGAGAAAAAAAACCCAGAAATCTTCACAGAAAAAAAAAAAGGAGAAAGAAAAAGAAAAATCCCACAAGCCCCAAGAAAGAAGCTTTTTTTTGTAGGGGTCCCCTTTTTTCACATCTGCAAATGCAAACAAGAAAACCAACAGCAAAAATTTGGGTTTTGGGAGTTAGGACTGTTTGCTATACTTCAAAACGTGAAGGGCATCTCTCTCTCTCTCTAGACTCTATCTATCTCGTCTCTTTCTCTCTCTACACCAAAAATACACACACACACACAAACACACTTGTAACTGACATATACATACAGAAAAAAGACTGTGGGTTGTTTTTGTTTCTTCTCTGACCGAGTATACTTAAAATGCTAAGCTAAGCTGAAGATTACAGCTGGACCCATTGTCTTTAGTGTCAACAAACATGGGTTTACTTTTGCAGATTTAATTTAATTCCTACTTATAAAAAAATTAAAAATAAATAAATTACATTATGTTATCACCTAAGATATTGTGCTGCAATGTAATAATCTGAGGGAGAAATGAAAATTTAATGTCAAGTGCAGCTGCAGACAAGAAAGCTGTTCAGATTTTCCAATCTCTGCATTTAATTAACGGGTCAACCCGCTCTGTGTGTGTGTGTGTGTGTGAGATTAAAAGGGAGGTGGCAATGAGTTTTTTTTTTTCTTTTTCTTTTTCTTTTTTTCTTTTTCTTTTATGCTAAACAAGAAATAATTAAATAAATAATCTAAAAAAAGAGACATTAATTTCAGGTATATGGATATTATTATCTTGATTGCTTACAAATAAGTAAAAAATTAATTAACATAAAAAGAATTTATAATGTAATAAAATAAATAAAAACCAGATTGCAAAGGCAAAATAATAAATATGAAAGAGACTATCCCTCCACCACCTCCTTCAATGTTTCTACCTAAATCCACCATCACATTATCACCTACTATATATTTCATTTTTAATATTATTTTATTTTTTTCTGTTGAGCATTTACAGTTTTATCTCCAATTGGAGTAATTATAATAAAATATTTGCAGAAAATAGCCCTAATTAATTGCATTTATTTCAATTTATTGCCTTCAGAAAACCCCACTATTTTTTTTTTATCAAATATTTAATAAAATAGTAAAAATATAATTTGGAATTTTAAAAATAAAATGTTGCATGTCAAGGATGGGTCATGGGACCAATTTTTATACATCAACTAATTGGTCACGCCGGCCACATAAATTATAACTTAAAATATTATATCTTCAACATCAAGTGAAATAGAACAAGTGGAAATTATATTCAACTATTAATTAACTATGTACTATGTAGTATGGAAAATAATTAGAAAAATATTTAATAATAAAACTCGCAAAAAAAAAAAAAGAAAAGCAATTAATATTAATATAGTTGGCAGAGAAATAAACCAAGAAAACGCACTTAAACTTTTGGCTGCTTTTGGAAGGTCAAAGAGCTGCTTTTTTTCTCCACCCAAATCATATATATTCATTCCCACTAATTCTCATTATAATTACTCTACCTTCACTCTTTCTATAACACACACACACACACACACACGTATACGTATGTGTGTGTGTTTGGCAGTATCTAGTTCAACAACTCCATATGTGTTTTTTTCTTACGTTGAGTGTGTGAGCCTGTGTGTGTTTTATGTTTTCATTTTTTTCTTTTTTTTAATTTTTTTTTTGGGTGAGTTGTAATAATTAATAGTATAGACTATATAGAGTCGTGGAAATAAGTGGCTGATCTTGGTCATATATATATTTATTTTATAAATTTACATATAATATGTATAGCAAGGACGTATTGAATAGGAAATAATATAATTGAACAAATTAGTGTAGTTGGTTTCAAGCTGATTTAAGAGATGACGCCATTGTCACAACTCCCTTTGATTACAAAATTAACATTTACCTAAATCAGTTTCAAATTAAATCAAAGAATATTTGCACCCGATGCTTCGGATTTCGGATTTTCGGGTTTCGTGAATTTAGTGCAGTATCTCAATAACCGATTTCAAGGTGATGGATCAATTTTATGATATAATAATTCATCAATAAATTAAACGGCGGTAAAAGCAAGCCGTTCTAGAACAGATGATGTTGGTTCACGAATTGACCGATTAACAAATGTTTAGGCAACTAATCCACCACCACTTAATAAATAATTATATAATTATAAATGCAATTAATAATTAAAAAAAAAAAACATTGGGCTCCTATTTCCCGAACATTGTATATATGTACTGTAATGTATGTATGCGATCTTTCATCATTTGTAAATGTTTTTTTGTATTTATTAAAAGGCCCTAAAAAAAAGCCCACTAAATTAGCTGATCAAATAATCATGAACTAAAGGGTAAATTACAATCTCCACCTGAGTTAAAGTGTAATTATAAAAAACCCCTTCTTTTTTAGAAATTACATGCAACCCCCTGCAGTTTGTTAATTTCTTATTTTCACCCCTTATAAACATGTATTAGTATGAGAAACCTACAAATTACAGGGGATAGATGCAATGATGAAAAAACGAAGGGATTTTTTCGTAAATAAACATTACTAGGGGGGTTTTGAGTTATAGCTAGGTTGTTATTCATTTTTGTTTTATGCATGCAGTACTTTCATTATCTAAGTTATATATATTAAGACCTCGTTTGGTTGGAGAGATTAGTCATGATTATGTTATCATGCCTTATCTTGCCATTTAATGTATTTTTATTGGATCTTCCAAGATCAAATAATACAATTGAGTTTCAATAGATTATTTAATTTTATCTTGGCTAATCTTATCTTTGGCAATCAAACGAGGCCTTAAACAAGATTGCTACGGAAAAACTACAGTGGGATTTGATAGGGATCTAGTGTACGCAACGGGCAATGCCATGAGTTTCTTGGTTCTTCCAACGTACGCCCTCTTCGTCAAGTTATCGTAGTCGTTGCTTTCGATCGAATCCAGGATCATTCTGTACAGAATCAACGATGACCAAACCTGCAAAACTCAATCATAAGAAACATCAGTTTAAATATTTCTTAATCCAATTCTCGTTTTAGGCTTCATTTGGATTGAATGATTATATTGGAAGGCATATGCGTTTAATTTACCGGCCAACGGCTAGCTTTGTGAAGCTGAGTCGCCCCTTGTTCGGCGAGATCAAAATAGAACCTTGCTCTTCTAATCTGCTCTTTCATAAATTCTCTCCAATCATTACTTACTTTTCTTGAGAACACGTATTTATCGCACAGCCCGAATTTCGTCAGTTCGTCTTGCGGAAGGTAAACTCTCCCTCTTGATGCACTGTTTATATTCAAACAAAACATATTCATTCATAGGATATATATATATGTCCTAAAAAATTCAAAAGACTTACTCTTCACCAACATCTCTTAGAATGTTCGTCAATTGATTCCCGATTCCTAGATAAAGCGCTGAATCGTATATCGTTTGAGCTGAAACTGACGATTCTGGTGCGATTCCCATTACAGGAACACTCATTAGGCCTACAGTTCCAGCCACATAGTAGCAGTACAAATAAAGCTCTTCGAAGTTTGCGTATCGGTTCTTTCTCGTGTCCATTCTCATCCCTTCTATCATGTCCTTGAATGGCTATAATAATATAAAAAAAATAAAATTAACCAAATTACTACATACGTACTAAAAAATCGAAAACTTGGGGAAAAACGAAAAAATAAACCTTAATGTCTAAAGGAAAGTTGTGGACAGTATCAGTAAGTGCAGCGTCGAGCATGTCGTAAGGGCGGCCATTGAAGATATCGTCTAATCTCTCGTCCCATCTTTCTAGAACGGACGAGCTGTGGTGGGCCGCGTTTGGACCGTCAACTAGTTCATCTGTCCTCCTGCACCACACTGCATCGAATCGAAACAAACAAAAATACATAAATAAATAAATAAAACATTATCCAAGTGTACTTTAACATAGGCAAATTACGAAACATTCAAGAATTAAGTTATACCATAAATAGCCCATATTGCTTTCTGTCTTTCCTCAGTCATCAACAGTGTTCCTGCAATCATGTTCGAATTTTAACTAAAAAATATCAACTTCTGCTAATAATTAGAAAAAAATAATATGAAAAATTGGAAGATTAATATTAATAATAATAACCTAAGTAGAATGTCTTTGCATACTCAGCACAAATATCCCTGCATCTTTCGTACGCTTCGTTAAGAAACATAGGATGGAAATTAGGCCTCGTTGTACGAATATCCAAATCCGACGAGCCGATCTTCTGCGACTGTTGTCGTTGGACTATTTCGTGCACGAACAAATCAGTGCAAGAAATCCCATGAAGCGATAGTTGTGTCGGAGAAGTAGTCTCTTTCGTTTTATTCGTAATAGCTACGGTTACTTCAGCTCTCGGACTTGTTCTTCGTTGCTTCTTCTTTGACAAGAATGTACTGTTTCTTGCTTTGATGCAAGTGTTAGCTGCACAAGAAAATGCTGCATTCATTTTTGTAATAAATGTTTATTAAATATTATTCAATGGAATTTTATCAGGGGACCTCTGTTTTTATAGTTATTTATTATGTGTTTTAAGATTGCAGAAGCACGATTCTAAGTATGTAAGAACAAAGATGCTAATTTGTCTATAGCAATTTTTAACATTGCTTCCGAAATTGTCTGCTTATGCCACTGGAAATAAGGATCTTGGCCGCCTTCGATACCTTTCTTTCTTGAAATCTTCAAATTATAATAATAATTATAATTATTATTATTAATTTATTTTAAAAAAAATTGGGTTTAAGTAAAAAATATTATTTTATAAAAATAAAACCTTATTTTATTTTTAAGGCCCTCCCAATGTGACAAATTATCCGACCGGTTGGATTTTGATTTTGGGATTAATTCGGTCCAACAAACGCAGTGCAACTATACTATGAGTCGATCTTGAATGCTGAATGCTATACATATTACAGTTCACTAGATAGCATATGATCGTAGATTTGCAAACAATTATATACGTAAATACGTCGGTGTATATAAAACGTGTGTAAGAGAAATACATATATACATTTAATATACTATCTACTACTGAACTTCGTCGTGGTATATAATAGAATAAATCAACTACCGCAAACATGCAATATTGTTGGGTTTTTTTTTTTTTTAATTTTCTTTAAAAATATTAATTGTATTTAAATTAAAGTAAAATGATCAGAAAAAACTATTATTTAATCGAGATTATTAATATATAGAAATTTTACGGTATATAAAAGCTTATAATCGTAAAATAGTGCAATATAAACCGGTCATTGTCAATGTGGTTGGTCAACAAAAAAATGGGCCACTGCCATTGGGCCAATTTTATCCAAACAAATAGTGTACGAAGAACAGTAGGATTTGGATCCGGGTCAAAATACGGGTGATATTGTTTTATAATGAAATGTCAATATTACCCTTGAACAAACTAAGACACGTCGACAGACGTACTATTCATTATTTAATTTGAACCCGTATCTTTTTCTGCACTCCTTTTCCTTTTGCCTTTCGCATTATTGGTGAAAGAGTTAAGAGAGGGGTGCTCGCAATTTGCTACACAACCAACTGGACAATGGTGCCCTCGAGGTGTTTGAAGGAGATACCGTCGAAGGGTTTCCAGTGTAAGTTCTTTTTTGAGGCTATATTAGCAATGCAGATTGTTTACTGAAAAAATCCATGCCTTTTTTTGTAGTGTTTCGAGTGTTTTTTTTTGAAGTGATTTTTAGCCACATTTAGTTGATTGTTGCTCGTTCTCGATGTGGGTGTGGCTTTTATGTTCATTGACAGTGTTATTGGAGCCGGAAATTGTGAATAAATACTTTTATACAAAAGAATTTTAGTGTAGGCACCAGGTGTTTGATAGAAGTCCCGTGTCAACTGTTGCGTAGTATTTGTGAACTTACCATCTGATTATAGGTGTTTTTTTGGAGCAATCGTAGTTTTGACGAGTAAAACACGTTATGGGTTTTTTTCTTCTTTCCTTTTTGAAAAAGTCGAACTTTGAAGTTATGAAATATGAAGGAAGTATGAAATTGGTCTGATCAATAAATTATAAAGATTTCCTCTGATATTGTGTTGATTTTATGGGCTAAGTGGAATCTATCCTAATTTATAACATTTAATCACATTATATATTTCACAAATCTGTCATTCATTAGCAATTTGTAGCAATGTTGAGTTCACGAATAGACATAATGGGATATAATGTTACGCTTTTGCTAGTTGTCGTATAACTCTTGCGCTCATAAAGACTGTATTGTGTGGATAACATCCGACTATTAAGGGAAAAGAACTTCAATGAAATTTGTTAGAATTAAAAGTTGAGCTAAAAGAAATTACGACAAAGACAAAACTGATAACAAATATGATTCGAACCTCAGAGATATGATTCAACCATTATACAGCATATTTTTTCAAATGGTTTGAACTAATAGTACATATTCGAACCTCAAGATTTGATTCATTCAAATTTTGATTAGATGTTTGGACCCTAGATCTATTAATTGAAGAACTGGTCATCTTAGATTGCTTTATTGTTTCAGGAAAATTTAGGGCACTTTAAAACATGCCTCATGTATTTAACATGTAATACTTTTTTTTGTCCTTGAATGTTGGTATTCTTGTTTTTTTTAAATGAAAGATTATATATTGTTTCGGATGGTTCTACTTCATGGTTTTCTTCTTCTAGTGTCCCTTTTTTTTTTTTTTTTTTTTTTTTTTTTCCGGTTATTTGTATTATTTGGGGCTCCTAATTGATGATTTACGAACTGAATGTTGATGAATGAAGGTTGTTAACTTGAGAGATCCCATCCATTACTCATCATCAAATTTTGGTGGGACAAAAGAGTTGCACATTGCTAGTATGTTGTCCATTGAGCGTTCTCATCATAGATCACATGAAGGAGATATTAAGGTTTCTCCAGACAATCAAGAAGATGACGGTGGGCATTGGTATTTTTCTAAGAAGGAAATAGAGGAAAATTCACCTTCAAGACAAGATGGCATTGATTTGAAGAAAGAGACTTCTATGCGGAACTCATACTGCAAGCATTTACAAGATCTGGGGATGAAGCTGCAAGTGTGAGGTTTCTTTCTTTGATGTGTGTGTTTCCTTATTATTTTAGTCAAAATGAATTGCTCTGGATTTCTTAAAAATTTTCGAGTGATGATTCTCGATTGTCGTCCTACGTTTTTTAAAGCTGTAGAAGGTGTAAATCAGAACTTTTCTTGATTTATTATATATGATAAAGTAGTAGAAAAACATAAAGTAGAATTCGAAAGTCAAATGTAATCTTTCTCCATATCTTGTGTATTCTCAAAACAATGCCGGTGGCTTCACGATGCAGGCCTCAGGTGACGATTGCGACAGCAATGATATTTTGTCACCGTTTCTTCATTTATCAGTCTCATGCCAAGAATGATAGGAAGGTGAGTTGATGATTTATTCTGTCATGTATTAATTCATCTGAAGCTGATAAAATCTTTGGTTTATGTGGCTGCTGTTTCTGAATAACTGCATAGCATTTTAACAAGCATACTCAAACCATCAGCATCTCAGTCGAGATATTACCTGTTAGATGTCGCTGTTAGGTGTAGGCTAACATGCACCTTGATTCATGAAATAAACCCTTGTTGCAGACTATTGCCACAGTATGTATGTTCCTTGCGGGTAAAGTTGAAGAGACTCCCCGTCCTTTGAAGAATGTCATACTAACGTCGTATGAACTTATTCACAAAAAGGATGCAAAAGCTGTCCAAAAGATCAAGCAAAAGGTGGTGTGATATATTCATACGTACATATATACGTATATATACTCTATTTTGTTTACAAATAGGGTTGTTTCATGCTGTTTTACCCTTTTTGTAGGAGGTATACGAACAACAAAAAGAACTTATCTTGATCGGAGAAAAAATGGTGCTTGCAACTCTTGCTTTTGACCTTAATGTACTCCATCCATATAAACCTCTTGTCGAGGCAATTAAGAAATTTAAGGTTGCCCAGAATGCACTCGCTCAAGTTGCCTGGAATTTTGTGAATGATGGGTACGTCTCTTGCTTTGTCATCGTTTTCATAGTTCACGCACATTGCCATTTTTGACCCGAGAAAAGAGGCATGCATATTGCAGGCTCAGGACATCACTCTGTTTGCAATTCAAGCCCCACCACATTGCCGCCGGTGCTATTTTCCTTGCCGCCAAGTTCTTGAAAGTGAAGCTCCCATCAGACGGCGATAAGGTTTGGTGGCAGGAGTTTGATGTCACCCCACGTCAATTGGAGGGTCAGTTTCTTTCCGTTGCTAATGTAATAGCTAAGACAAATATATACTGTCATCGGCTTTCGATCGAATAACTGTTTTAAAATGATGCAGTTTGACGGAAAATATCTAATTTGATTGGATTTGCTGTGTTTCTTGCAGTGGTTAGTAATCAGATGTTGGAATTGTATGAACAAAATAGAGTGCCGCCATCTCAGACAACTAAAGCCGAAGGTGGTGGAGGCAGTCAAAGGCCTCCTTCAAAGGGTGGTCATAAAGAACATTTGGCTAATGACAGCTGTTCCCGTGGTGGAGCTCCTTCTAAGACACTACCCTCCAAGCATTCTGACAATCATAACGGACCTTGTGAAGTGACTCAAACACGAACTTCTGACTATGAAACAACATCTGAAACAAATTACGAGATAGGAGACAGTGAAATTAACAGCACAGAGCACCATCAAGGACAAACACTGTCGGATAAACATAATGGTAGAAATTTGTCCCACAAAGACGACACGGTTGTGAAGTCACCTCAAAAGATTGACAGAGAAAAGCTCAAAGCAGCGTATGAACGGAGAAAGGCATCTGGAGACAAAATACCTCAGAAAATGGAACCTTTGGACGAGCTCGAGTGGGAACTAGAGGATGTTGAATTGCCTGAGAAAATTAAGCCTGAAATGAAACAAAGCCGATCTAAACACATGAAATACGAGAGTGAGATTAGAGAAGAAGAAGAAGAAGGGGAAGTTGAGCCTTTTGATGATGATGATGGCAGGGGATATATATCACCTAGATCAAGTATTCGCAAGAGGAAAGCTGAGCAGCAAAATGACCATGAAAGGGAGCACAAAAAGCACATCCAAGAGAATCATTTGTGACATGTTTTCAGTGATTGCTTGACCATTTTTGTTTGCACGTTTTACCACGCGATGAATGCTTACGTCAACTTTATTTATCAAAGAAATGTAAGCCGCCCGTAGTATGGGATATATATTTATATTTTTCAGGATCAATGTATAATGATTGTGGAGGTTGTTATTAGGAGGTCGTAATATAAGGCAAAAAGAAACGATCAGTTTCACTAACTGAAATTATTGTTCTCCAGTTGTTTCTGTTCATTTATTTTATTTATTTTTCTCCCATATCAGAGTGTCATTGTTGTAGAAGTACGAAAACACATGTGTCGTTTAAATTAGTCGAGTCGACTTATGAGCTTGATGAGCCGGTCAACAAACTCTCGAGCTCAAGCCCATCTCCTAAATAAAAATAATTTTCCAGCTCAAGACGTATACGAGTCACAGAAACATGTTAAACTTTTCTAACGTTGTATGTAGTCTGTACCAACCTTTATACTAATGTAATACATAATGATATACAATATATATAGACAAATTTACAGAAAAAGAACAATTATAAACTCTATTTGTCGTCTCCAAAACTAATCGGCATCGGTTTAAATGCAGCTAATACGACAGAAACTTTACACATAAGAAATCCCATCATCCCAAATACAAGATCTTTGGATGTCAACTTAACAGCATCGTCTCCTGAGGCATATTTCAGTATAGCAATGGCAAATGCGAATCCCAATACAAGACTTATAATAGGGCCTTTTAATCTTCCAAGACTTTGACCAAAATCTCCTTCTATCTCGCTCGGAACAAGCTCCGGTGTGGATATTCCGTCAACCGATCTTTGCAACAGTAATAGATACAAGAATCCACACAATCCACCTGTCAAGAACGGATAAAGAGCTTTTTCCCCTGCAGAAAAAGACGAAACGGAGGATCCAGCCAAGATAAGCAAAGCATCGTAAAATAGCAACGAGAACTTTAGGTACGAATATTCCTTCATGCTTTCTTCGTTCGAAGTGATGTAACTGCCGAGTGAATTTGTTTCGTCAAAGGATTCATCATCCTCTTTGGAAAAGGCTGTAATGGAACGAGGTCTGAATTCTATCATTGAAGCCTCACTTTTTTCACCGAGCAAGATATCCTCGAATTCGAAGTTGTACTGTAGAGCACTAAGCTGCTTGCTTTCTTGGTTATTTTCTGCTGGAGAAATCACAGTCAAACTCATGCCACCTATTCTCCATTGACCTGCCATTCAAAATAACAACTCTAAACAAAAAATAAAACATGGAGATCGATTATTACGAATTTCGACCATCACACTCCGTATCACTGACATTGTGCGCGTCTTATGCTGGAAAATACCATCACATAATCTGGATGTCATTTTCTACATTACTAAATATAAATGTGCTTAAGTATCTAATTGTCGGAACACTATTTCAAATTTCAATGTTCTTCTCGAAGTTTTCTGTCAGAGAATAAAGCATGCAAAGTTCAATAAAAACTGATTCAAATAAACTAAAATTTAAATGCTGTTTATAAATGCAATTAAAATAAGAACATATCTTCTTCTAGGAAATAGATTAACCTGATTCAACGCTGATCCAAACAGCTACAATTCTCCCAAGATCAGGTCCCTCGAAAGCAAATTCATCGACAGAGCCTCTTTGGAAATGCAAAGTATCATATACGACCTTTTCTTTTAACCATGTATGGGACCCAACTGAAGAAGCGGGTAACCTTTGCAAGATCGAGGATCCATTCTCGTCAATCAAACATAGTAAAATTCCAGAGTTGACATCACTGAAACCTGAGCCGTAAAGTTTACTCGTCCGTAGCTTGACTTTATAGAAGGACTCGGTTTTGCCAAACATAGGAGAAGCAAATAAATCCTCAAAAGAACCATCTGTGCAGAGTTTCACTTCTCCAGCTCGAAGGAGTCGAGAGGGTTTTGCGTATTCTTGAAAATCTAATAGAATCACACCATACATGTAATTTTTCAATTATCAGATAATAACCATTTTGATCGTTCAAATAAATTGAGGTCCTAGAAAATAAAATCAACACAATTTAGGTAATATTATAATTAATGGGAGTACTTAAGCTTAAGCTGGCATTCAATTTTCATCCTCAAACCACCCAAATTTGAATTCCTTATCGATCAAAATAACAACAGAATTGAATACATTACAAAACTATATATTCAAGCTACCCTAAATTCATGGAGAACGAAATTCAAAAATTCAGAAATATTTATCCTCGGATTTCTTCTATTAAATAAAATAATAAAAATTCTGAATGAAATAAAGAGAAGGGGTTCGGAGGAAAGTACCTTGATAACTGTTCCTTTTGGAATGAACAACGAGTGGAGAATACTGATAATCAATACCTAAATCTGTGTTACGACGTCGATTTGTTACGTAATATTTTCCTGGAAATTTATTACAGGTTGATGAAACCAAAATTTTTGAAGAAAGCGACTCCATTTCTGGGGAAAACTTGATGAGCCAGAAGAAGATTCTTGCGGAAAATGAAAAAATATCATTACTTTTTTTTTTTTTTTTTTTTTGGAGTAAATCGTGTTTTCAGAAGAGCGCTTTTTGTTGTGAATGTTAGAGTCGTTAATTACTGTAAAAGATGGATCGGGCCAAATAGCCCAGTTATAGATACAGTAAGGCCCAATTGATTAATTATCTTGATTCTAAAT
The DNA here is from genome assembly GCF_000504015.1 of Erythranthe guttata. Next base: position 483,674 of record NW_012193112.1, read on the forward strand.
TGGAATATTCGATTTTGGTTATTGACCGGTCAACTACAAATAACAAGCAAACGGTGTCGTTTTCATATTGCGGACTGTAATCCATATTCCTGCAGGTTTTTCAGCTTATCCATTTCCTGCCTAAACGACAAGATGACGTCATCCTCCAAATGGACCAAAACCTTGACCGTTTCGGTTTCTTTTCCCGGCAAGAAAAAGCAAGGCTCGACGCTCCCCAGCAGGTGCCTCGACAGCGGCACCACCGCGACTGGGCCGCGCCACCCGAAGTCCACCGTGGAATGGCCCAAGTGCCGCCAGTCGGTGAACCCGCTCACCCTCCTCCCGCCGCTGATCCCATCCTCGTAGTGCAACTCCTGGAAATCGACGAACGAGGACACGTACTCGGCGGTGGCGTTGCGCTTGCTTTTCTTGATTGAATCGGCTGTTTTCCAGATGGGCTGCTCCGCCACCTCCTCCGCCGTGAGGTGCACGTACATGGGCACGCAGCCGTTGCCCCAGTAGCCAGCTGGCAGAGGCGGATTGGCTATCTTTCTGATGTTGATGGAGTATGCGAATGTGACTTTCTCGTGTATAGGGACTTGACAAGATTTTGTCCTGCAAAAATATAAACTAATAAATTAAATAATCAAAATTTAAAATAATAAATTCAATCTGAATTTACTAACCTAGCCCTCCATATGAAAGCACCCAATGCTTCAAAAGTGGTAAATTTTGACCCGGATTGGTGGTGTAGGATTTTCTTGAGATGATCCAACCACTCCGCTTTCACATTAAAACACTCCTTCACGACCCGTTTACCCGAACCCGTATAAGGGGAGAAACCCTTGTCCAAGCTCAGAAACTCCTGGATCGGGAACTCCAAACGGGGCGGGTTTCTCGGCCCGAGCAAAGTGGTTCGGTCCCAAATCGGGTCAATTGTCATCTGACCCGACCCCCGTGCCAGCTCAGCCATGGCGTTGAAGAACAGCGTTGCCCCAAGCCCGTCGCATATCGCGTGGTGTACGGCTGCCCCGAGGACGAACCCACCACAGCTGAATCTCGTCACCTGCAACGTCATGGGTCGGATCGAACTGCCATCCGGATCCGGGTCGGGGAGCATCCGACCGGAGAATTCCTCGTCGACTTCAGCGTCGAAGTTGTTGACGTGGCTCAGAGGGAAGTTCACGGATGCTCTGACGACTGGCACACCATCGCCGGCGTGGCAATGCAGCTCGAAACGGCCGTCGGAGATTCGACGGAGAAGGGTGCCGGCGAACGGGTAGTAGCGGACGAGGGCGGCGGAGAGCGCGGCGGTGATGACGTGGAAAGGGTCTGCCTCTTGACCGGGGTTGTCCGCGTAAACGCGAAGGTAACGGAGAGTGACGGTGAGGTTGCGGTCCATGTCGACGTGGGAGAGAGAGAGGACGTGATCGTGATCAAACGGAGACTTAACGGCGCGGACAACGGCGGTTTCTTGGATACTTACTTCCATCCTCGGTGGGCGAATGACGGTGGAAGTGCGGTGGCGCACGGCTTTATAATTTTGTTCAAGTGGAAGAAGGTGACGTGGCGTATTTTATCACCACATGTCACGTAATGGTAGGTGGGAAAATGAAAGAGCTACTAATCTAGTAATCTATAGTTTTATTTTAATTATATAAATAGTTAATCTTTTTTTTTTTTTTTTTTTTTTTTTGAGAGAAGTTAATCTTTCATTTAAGTATTTTTATTTATTAATAATTATTAATTAGATTTTATCTCCAGGCCTTTCAGTATAAGGGCTATTTAATCGGGCTTTTTAGGAGAAAGCCCAATTCGCATCAGCCCAATTTAAGCTGTTCCTAATTCGGAGTACAATTTCAATTTCAGTTGTGTTCTTCCTTTTCTCCGAAGCTGAAACTGTTCAAAAATCTATGCTCCTTCGTTCAATTTCAGGTTCGATTTCCTCAATCTTCCTATACGCATATATATATATGTACGTATATATAGATGTGCATATGTAGATATGGCTAGTTGTTTGTGTAAATTGTGAATGTATACGCAAGCTCGCAGGTATATACATGTATACAGAAGATATATCTATGATGTATGTATGTATGTATGTATGTATGTATGTATGTATGTATGTATGTATGTATGTATGTATGTATATATGTATGTATGTATGTATGTGATTTTTAAAATTGATTAGGTATAACCGAAGGTATTGTAGTAGATCTCTTCCGATTGGTTTTTTCCTCCACCGAAAATTCTATTATCATGTGATTTGTCGTCTCAACTTTGGAGAAAATGTGTGATTCTTCCTTGGTTTTCTGTCGCTCTGTTGTGTGTGTGTGTGTGTGTGTGTGTGTGTGTTCGTGATTTTACTCTGATAGTGTAATGAATGTATATTTCCGGCGTGTAGGATTTGAGTTCGAGTTTTGGCTGACGAATCGTAGCGTGTTCTACTGAATCTGAATCGGAAAAAAATGGTTTCCTTCGAGATGAACGAGCGAAAAAGTAAGTTCAGTTTCCATTTACTATGCCGATATTTATTCAGTTAATCGTACACGATATTTTGCTTGTTTGTTGGCTGGTCATGTGCCAGGACTTGTTTTGAAAAAAACTGTATCGTTGTAATAACATTAGGATTGCTTTGTGAATATTACTGCTCGTGTGGAAAGTGCTTTCGGCGTTTTAAATGATTAGTTCTTAACTTATAACAGCTTAACCTTAATAGATGGTTTCATATAATTGTTCCTGGCAATTCACATTTTCGGTTCTTCATTTCATTTACCAATGCTCTAAGTGTACTATACTATAGAAAAAGCGCTTTAAGCCATTGTAGCGTAGTGGGGTTTCTAATTAATATATTTCTTCCCGGGTTTTCCAACAGAAATTGGACTTGGTTTGACGGGATTTGGTGTCTGCATTTCACTGTTGGGGATCATTATGTTGTTCGATAAGGGACTAATTGCAATAGGAAATGTAAGTATACTGTTAAATCGATTGTCAATTTGAATGATTTTCATCTCACCTATCTAATGTTGTCCCGTGCTACACTCAAAACAGATCCTCTTCGTGTCAGGGGTGACTGTAACCATTGGACTCAAGTCAACCATGCAGTTCTTTATGAAACGCTCTAACTTTAAGGTTTATTTTACAACATGATAAAACTATTTGCTTCCCGTTGTTACTTATTTTAACTTTCGTTCATTGTCATATCAATTTGCAGGGGACAGTTTCATTTGGTATTGGCTTCTTCTTTGTTATCATTGGATGGCCAATAATAGGAATGATAGTTGAGACATATGGATTTGTTGTGCTCTTCAGGTTTGTTGTTGGTTATGCATATCGGATATTTGGTTCATCTTTCAATCTTCTTTGTTTAAGGACGATTTTTAACGTTTTATTCCTTATTTGCAGTGGCTTCTGGCCGACACTGGCTGTTTTTCTGCAGAAGGTTCCTGTCATTGGTTGGCTGTTCCAGCAACCTTTCATCAGATCGGTATGTTTGTATGGTCATCTATCAAATGCTTCTTCGAATGTTTTGATTAGTGATTTCTGATATTAGACGCAAGTATCGATGCAAAATTCTGTGGTATGGCGTTTTGGTTATATTGGTATGAGTTCATGTCTAAAATAATCATGTTCAAAATTTGAAAGTTGCATTCTGAAACTTTTGATAAGAAAATTTTCAATGTTTCCCATACATTGTTTGTTATTTTCATTACTCCATACGTCAATGCTCTTGATATGAAGATACATCGTGCCTAATATGTGCCAAATGTTTTTCTTACATTTTTTTCTCAAGATGCATTTATGATTACAATGGTTCACCATGTTGTAATGCCGAATGGTCATACCTTCCGGCTGATTCATTACTGCTATTTTGTCAGTCAACTAGCTTTACCCTGCCAAAGCCTAATAGATTATGTTGAACGATGTTTTGAGGTGTTGGTAGTTCTTCTGCATTCTATGTTGTTCTTTCCTTTACAAGGCCAGCTTTCTTGTAAAATATCCTGATCGAGTCAATTCACCTTAATTTCACCAAAATCTGCTCCCCTTGTTTGTAAAAGGTCACATGTTCTTTGTTTGAATTATACTATACAAATGTCCTTAATATATAATGGTTCAAATGGCAACTTATGTTTTAATGCTGTTTGCAGTTTTTCGATCGCTACCGTGGAAAACGAGTACCAGTGTGAGTTTCGTATAGGACAATGCAAGCAGCAGCACATTGAACAACTAGAAGGTGTTGTAAAATACTATCTGACAGGAATGGGCATGTAAACTGATTCCAGTATGGTTTTCTCAGTTGGTGATATAGAGGCTTACGTGTAGAGTTTTTGAACAATCTCTACTCATCATTGGCAAATAGAAGAGTCAAAAAAAATTCGTTAGAGATTTTAAACCGGTCCTCATTTACGAGTTTAACGCTCCAATTACCCTTTGATTTCCCGTTTCTTAATATGAATGAATACTTTTACGAGTTTAACGCTCCAATTACCCTTTGATTTCCCGTTTCTTAATATGAATGAATACTTTGTTTGTCGTCTAGAACAACATTTAACTGGTATGAGACTCTTTTCAAAGGTATAGCAGAATCGATTCCTTGCATTTCCCACTTTTAATTATGCAAGTGTGCTCGTGTAACTTTGGATGTTTAGTGCTCGTGATTATTTTTATCTTTGAGCTACCCAGACAAAGTTCTTCGATAAAATAATCTATCGAGTAAACAAATCCAATTAAAATTACAGATCCACGGATCATTATAATAGCCATCGGTTGTACTACGAAAAGTGCAAGAAACAAATAATATTATTCGACTTTACGAGACTCAAATTATCTAATTGGACTGGTAAAAGGTCCAGGCCAAGACGAGATCATTCTTCATTTATTATGCGCTGACTAAAAGAAGATGAACAAACCAAACATTAAGTAAAGTCTAATTATTTAATTAATGATAGTTAATGTTTTCCAAGCAAACGAGTCCTAAAGGCTAAAAGAAATGAAAATGGTAAATAGTTGAAGAGAGTACAACCGATCCAAATTAGGAACAACCACCCTCGATATAGCATAAGAACATATGTACTTTAATAGATTTTTCACGGGGTCATAGACCTATCCCTTGGAGGTTCCCTCACATAGTCGGTTGGAAACGGGCTCCTGCTCCTGCTTCTACTAGGGCTTCGAGCCCTAACTGGAGAAGGGCGACGCCCTGGACTTTGGCTTCGGCTCCTTGAACCATATGGTGATCTTTCCCTCACTGGACTTCCACCGCGGTTCCTTGGCCCATCATATGCTGGGGAGTGTGAGTATGATCTCTCTCTACTGTACCTTCTCTCGTACGGTGATACAGATCTGCAAATATCAAAAATATACTTAATCGAATTGTGCTAAGCAGCTAAGAACACTGTAGCTCACCAGTGCAAAGCAAATATACTCTTGCAAGCCGATTCTATAGGGAGGATGTGCATAATTGACAAGATTAAAAAGGGAAATAAAATATAAAAGACGAGAAACTAAACAGTACCTAGAGTATCTTCTCTTGGGAGGAGAATAGTAGTCATGGTTGCGAGAATGAGACCTTCCATACCGTGGAGGTGGTGAACGAGAATACCTGGGAGAACGAGAATATCGTGGAGGGGATCGCCTTCTATCGTAATCACTGCTTCTGCAAGTGAACACAAACAAAAGGAACTAGTCATTTACGATTTACTATCTCAACATGCAAGCAATACAGAACAGACCACCATTTCAACCGGTTTCCTTAAGCTGGAGGCCATATTCAGCTTAAATTACTTACGATCTGCATATGATTCTTGTTAGGCAGTGTGTTTTTCTTCAACAAATTATTCTTTATCAAAATTAATTGGATTTACATTTCAAGTTCAGAATTTGTGGGACATTAATAGTTTCAAACTACAAATTAAAATATCATACAAAAAATTCAATACTGTTCAAGAAAAAAGTTATATGTACAAGCAGAATTTACCTTACACTCCTTTCTCGAGATCTCATTTCAGTTGGCTTCTTCCTATTTTCCTCAGCAAAAACAACAGTGAGCTCCCGACCGTGCAGAATTTGACCATCCATCTGATACTTAGCTTCTGCAGCATCGGCTGGGTCCACATACTGGACAAATCCGAAACCTCGCGGATTACTGCATACAAATCCAAAACCTCATGGGTTATACATCAACTGACAAATATACACCAACCAAAGAAGCAGGGGGAGCTATTTTTTAAATAATTATTCTATAGAACGCTCTAAGACGGGGGGAGTCTGCTTAGATGTTGAAAATGAAAGATAAAGCAGTCAATAATCCTACAAAGTTCCTAAAGAGTACTCATCAAAAGAACTGCTTAAAGTAGAATTATATTGAAGGTCACGTTTAAGCGCATAATCAAGCACTTAATAGCTGACCTTTTAGAGTGATAATTTAAGATAAGTTGAAATCCTTCAAGACTTGAAATCTTGATATCTTCACATTCAAACAAGAATACTCCCAACCTTCACTACCATTTACATCATCTTCAACTCTTTATTACTTCATTCACTTCAAGAGACCACAAACTATTACTACTTGATTGAAGTCTTCACTTCATAACTTTTACTTCACTGCTAAAGCTCAAACATTTCAATACAGTATCGAATTTAAGAAAATAAAATACAGACAAGAGATTCAAAGCACGAACCATTTAAAAAAAAAATATCCACATGCATTGTTTTAGTAATGTGATAAAGAGAAAATAGAGAAGTTCAATTGAGAATTCAAGAAAGATAAGAACAACAATCTACAAAAACCTCACCCTGTGTAATAATCTCTAGGGAGATAGATGTCCTTAAGCGGGCCAAATTGGCCGAATGGTCTCCTCAAATCTTCTGGCCTGCAATCGTGCCGTAGGTTACGAACTAAAAGACTAGTTGGAGCTTCTTCCCTACCATAACGTCCTCCTCGTGGAGGACTTCTTCCTCTTCTACCATAACCTCTTGGTGGTGATGGGGTGTAGCTCCTTTCCCTCATTTAGACACACTGCACAAAATCACAACCAATGCAAGTATTCAAAGCGCAGTTAGATAACGAAACAACATTACCCAATAAAGGGAAAGAATAAAAGATAAGTAATATGCAGTCATTCGACTTCACATTGTCAAATATTGCAGTGAATTAAAAAAAACTAAAAATAGAAAGTGAATTGGGAACGAAAAGAGTGATCAGCTAGAGCTAATACATGATAAATAGCCATCATATAGGCAATCAAAGTATTCTAGTCATCATATCAGCTCATATATTCGAGGAATAAAATCAATAAAAAATCAAAAAAAAATAAAAATCGGAAGTTAATAGGAAACAAGCCTGATCAGCTAGAGCTAATACATGATAAATAACCATCATATTGGCTATCAAGTTATTCTAGTCATCATATCAGCAATCGTATGTAGCGGGGGATAAAAGAAACGAAAAAAAAAACGAATAAATAGGAATGATGAAGAATGATCAGCTAGAGCTAATACATGATAAATTGCCATCATATCGGCTATCAAATTTGATTGAAGTCATCATCTCATTCTTAAGTCGCCCACAACTAATTAATTGTTTTCAATTGAATACTAAATACAACGAAATAACCACTAAAACTGATATTGCAAACCCTAAAATCCTTAATTAAGATCTCAAATTAAATTACCAGAACAATTATCAACAAAACGTTCGAGAAAAAAAAGGAAAGAGAAACGAATCGGAGAATGAAGAAAGTAAAATCCCTAATTAACAAGGTACGCCTACCTTGTGAATTAGGGATTTTACGAACATGAATTCAAACTGGAATATTCGTATGAAACTAATAGAACTCAATTAAGTGTACCTGAAACCAATAGAAAATCGAATGCTTGAAACACCGAGAGAGAGAGAGAGAGAGAGAGAGAGAGAGAGAGAGAGGGAGAGTGCGGCGGACGAAGTAGAAAGTGAATTTAGCGCAAGAATGTGCTAGGTTAAGTGGCAATTTATAGACGATTTGGAAGCGTGGATATTATTAAATTAATGACGTCAGCAATAAATTATGTGAAAATAACAATATAATAAGTTTTATATAATAATTTTGCTTATAAATAAAAGACGAAAATTATACTTTTAACATTGAAAACAGTAAAGAATTTACCGATCAATATTTATTCTCAATAAATTCAATTCAAAAAAAAAATTTATTCTCAATAATCTCCAGGGCTTCCCCGCGCACAGCCGTTTGCCCGCCGCCGACAACCGCCTTCGAAAGCCCGATACCTCGTCGGCCGTCTGCATCATTCCATAAGTGAGTGTGTAGGTTTTTTTTATTTTTATTTTTCGAAATAGAATTTGGTGTTTGAAATAATCGATTTCCTGATCCTAAACAAATCGGGGAAAAACAGTCCGAATTTTGACCTAATTTTACGAAGAAGACGATCAAAAACTGATGCAAAAATCGGTGCTTTATTCATTTGTGAAATTCGGTAATGAATTTTCAATCCTATATCGGTAGTACCAAATTTAAATCCCATCTCACCGGTTTCTTAACCCTGCACTACTGATTTTTTACGGCAGAAAGAGACTATCGGATTCAACTATCTGCATAGTTGGGTACAAGTCACTGTTGTGATATATGTGTAATTTTGAAGGTTTCTTTATGAGCAATTATTTGGTAGAGTAAGGGTTTAAGAAAAAAACATGATGTATGTTGTGTTGAGTTTAAGAATATTCAAATAAGTTCAAGTGGTAATATTTCCGCCACATGCAACGGGAAAGGGGTTAAGTCGAAGCAAATTAGGTGCTTATATAATTAAGAAACGTAGTTATGCGTTTTGTTCTGTGCTGTCCTTATCTAAGACCTATCCGATACCCTGATGTTCTGAATTGTATAATTCTCCAGGTGTTGGATATTCACTGAAGATAGTTAGTATTGTTGAGAAACTCGTTAAGTTTTTAAGAGCACAAAAGAAGTGATATGGAAGAGCAATTTATACTGAGAGTCCCACCATCTGTTGCCGAAAGAATAGAGCGGCTCTTAAACGACTCTGCTTCTTCTTCTGAAGACAAGTCGTTGGATTTGTCGTTTTCTGGTATATACTACAACTTTTCTTCAACAATTCAAAGTTTACCCTATTTTGGTGATTGCTTTTGTTTTAACACTCTGTTCGTTTTTGGTTTTCTATTGATGTCTCGTTGCCCTGTTTCTTTACTTCAGATGATGGAAGGACTGGCACATTTTCTGTAGGCAGTGACCGTTTCTCTGCATCCCTTTTGGATCTTCCCACAGTTGTGGAGTCGTACAAAACTTACGACGACAATGTGTTGATCAAAACTGCAGACATTGGTCAAGTAGGCCAAATAGTTGTTAACCAATTATTCGAGTAGTTCTGTATAGTTCTTTCAGCTGTATATGGTCGTGTTAACTGTCCAGAGTTGTGGCAGATGATAATGGTGAGTGAAGAGGGTGACATTGTCCCAGAAGCAGTGGAGTATAGACATGGACTTACTCCACCTATGAGGGATGCTCGAAGGCGGAGGTTTCGTCGAGAGCCTGATTTGAATGTAACCTCAGATTGCCTCTAACTTTACTTGGTTATCCCTTTATTAGTTTTCGTACAAGCTCTTGAACACGATACACTAATAACTTGTTCGGTTGCCAATTCTTGATTTTCTTTGTAATAGTTGTAACTTTGACCTTACCGGTGCATGCAATTTACTGTCTTTTGTTGTTTTTGCAGCCTGAGGTTGTCCGTCGTGTAGAGAAAGATTTGCAGAACATCATGGCTGGTGGAACAGCCGAGAATTTCGATATCCTTTTAATTTTGTTAACTGTTTATGTTTGTCCATGCCCCAATGGGTCGGTAACTATAATCATTTCCTCACAGTGGAAGAAGGTAACAAAATTGATGTCCCTATTATTCCATTGCAAATTCAATTCTCGTGACTTTTCGTCAAATAAAAAGTTGGTGTTTTTTTTTGTTTTTTTTTTTTTTTGTTTTTTTTTTGTGGAATGTCAAATTGATACCCTAGTTTTGCATCTCCAAAAATCATACAACAACGTAAACTATGTCACCGCTATTTGTGTTTTGACTTCCCGGTAGTGTAGAACTTTATCACCTAGTGTGTTACCTTAATGTTTCAAATTTCATGGGATGGTTTCTATATATTTTAATCGCGAATGCTCCTTGACTTGTGAATTACGCGTTGAAATGGCTGAGCCAGAGGAATATGGTGATGAAAATTCGCGTAGTGCCACCACTAAGAAAGTGGTTTCTGCACCTTCGACAAAGCCTGACGTGCCTGAAGCTAGTACGGCTGGTGGTGAGCCTGAAGGAAGTGATTCGGATGAGTCTGATGATTCAATGTGAATCAAGAGTCAGTGGAAATTGGATATATCTTTACTGAATTATTTTTCTTGTGAAGTGGATCTATTATGGCATATTGCTTATTAAATGTCATAACCAGACTTTTCGTTTGTTGATCCTTTTTCTATTGAAGTTTCAGCATGTTGTATCGTAATATACGTGTCTATATCGTAATTTTGGACTGTTTATTGTCATTTTTTTATTTGAGAAATCGAAAGGTTCCTTAAATTATGATTTTGATCAACAGTTAGCAATATTCGACACTTCAATGGAAAAGGAACCCGAAACTGCTTCGACTTTACGAAACCCGTAAAGTCTTTGCAGTTCTGGGGTGCAAGGCCTGGAGAAAACCAACCATACGTTTGGGCTATTGTTCAACGTAATTTAATTATTAAAAAGGGTTAGATAGGAAAAAATTGTTCGGCCCAAACTAGGTGACTGTTTTTGTGCTCTATAATATTCTTGATGTTGTCTAAAAAAAATAATTTACTAAGATCAAAAATAAAAACCGATAACTGAATCACTAATTTTTACGTATGTTAATTTGACAATAATTTGATTTTTATTAGAAGTTTATTTAAATTAAAATTTTCTATAAAAATAGTATTACTTACCTTGATTTTTATTAGAAGTTTATTTAAATTAAAATTTTCTATAAAAATAGTATTACTTACCATAACAAAAAAAAAAAAGGAAATTTAGGTAGCCGTAGCCCGTAGCAGTATCAAACGAAATGAAAAACAAAAAAAGTTAAAATGCTTTGAAATCCACACTTAAATAATTGATATTTAAATATGAGCGCTGACCGCTCGTGCCTTTTTCTTAGCAGCATGCAATTATGTGCTTAATCCAAGAAATACTGATCACATGAAAAAAGTGGAGACACTCACTGTTGTTAGTGGGAAAATACTCAGCCTAATGCGAATCTTGGTTTTACTCATAAAGGTGTTTGAATCTTGTTTCCTTACACTCCTCTCCCCCATTATTACATATCTTGTTGTTCCCTTTCAAGATTCAATTTTTTTTCTCTCTTACTTTCTTTCTCATGATAAAGCGCCTCTCTCTCTCTCTCTCTTCCCAAAGATATTATTATCACTTTCACTATCCACCTCAGATTTCATCTCTTGAAACCCTGATAAACTTAGTGAACCCATTTATTTTTATATTTTCACCTCAGAAATGTGTGTTTCTTGGATTATCAGTCAGCTACTTCTTTCCGGGCTGTCTGCTAAGCTTCTGAAAGGTAAGAGCTTGACAAAATGCTGTCAGCTGAATAAATACTGCTGTGTTCCTCTTATGCTACTGTTTCTTTGTTTTACTTTTCCTGGATTAGTAATTTCTGATGATTCCACTGTGGCCTCAGTACCTCTTGGTTTTGAGTTTAGTGCTTTGGATACGGATAAGAATTGGGTGTCTGAAAATGGGGTTTTTGCGTTTGGTTTCTTGAAGATAGATGGTGATGATTTTGATGAATATGTGGTTGGAATTAGGTATAACTTAGGGGATAGAGCTGCAAATATGCCTGTTTGGACTGTTGGTGGTGGTATGAAGGTACCTTTGAACACAACATTTAGGTTTGATTTTGATGGGAAGCTAATCTTGATGGATAACTCAACTGGAACTCCTCTGTGGAGTAGTAATACCTCGACTTTGGGTGTTCGAAAAGCCACTCTTTCAGACAGTGGTAACTTGGTTCTTTTGGGTAGCAAAGATGAAGTTTTGTGGGAGAGTTTTAGCAGTCCCACTACCACTTTGCTTCCTGGGCAATCGTTACATTATCCTCAAACCCTAAGAGCTCCTTCGACAAGAACAATCTTGAGTTACTATAATTTGGCGATTACCCGAAACGGAGAACTCGTGCTCGTGTGGGAACACAATGTGACCTATTGGAGGAGTCACTTTAGCTCCAAAGAAGCAAGATTCGACTCCAACGGTGTTTTGGGGCTGTACAATGATAGTAACCAGGTTGTCTGGTTTGCTTCGTCCAAGGATTACGGAGATGCTTCTGTCACTTTAAGACATCTCAGAATTGACCGAGACGGGAACTTGAGGATTTACTCTTGGGATAATGGGAGCCGTTCATGGAGGTCTGTTTGGCAAGCGGTTGTGGACCAGTGCGATGTGTTTGCTTCTTGTGGCTTGTATGGTGTTTGTGGGTACAATTCGTCGGGCCCCGTTTGCGATTGTTTGTACTCGGATTCATTAGAACAGGGGGTCGGTGGTTGCAAGAAAATGGTGGATTTGGAGAATTGCAAGATGCACACTAGCATGTTCGAAATGAAACAAACGGTTCTTTACGGTCTTTACCCCTCGCAGGACGTCGAGTTATATTTGAGTGAGGCAGCTTGCAGAGGGTTTTGCTACAACGACACCGCTTGTGTAGCTGCAACTTCCATGAATGACGGGTCGGGTCGGTGCACCGTAAAACGTACAAGCTTTATCAGTGGGCACAAGACTCCTAATATCCAAGCTGTGTCTTTCTTGAAAGTCTGCTCCGTTCCGCAAGCTGCTAATCAGCACGGCAATACAGAGTCGATAGCCTCGTCTCGTGGTCTTAAATCTGGAAATATGAGCACTAGAAAGTTAATCGGAGCTATAGCATTGATTGTTATACTGACATTGTTGGTGATTTTGAGTGTTCAGATTCTACTGTTTTGGTTTATGTACCGTAGACGAAAATTTAAGGTTCGGACAAGGATTCCTTTTGGGAAGGATGCTCAGATGAACCCTCATTACAGTATTCTGATACGATTGTCGTTTGAGGAAATTAAGGAACTGACGAACAATTTCGCAGATCAGCTCGGAGCTTCGGTTTTCAAAGGATTGCTTCCAAATAAAACCCCTGTAGTTGCCAAAGTTTTGAACGATGTGGTTGTGTCGGAGAAGGAGTTCCGAGTGACTGTTTCTACACTGAGTGGGACCCACCACAGGAACCTAGTATCTGTAAAGGGCTTTTGTTTCGAACAAGGAAACAGCAAGTGTTTACTGTATGAGTACGTTTCGAATGGCTCTTTGGACAAGTGGCTTTTCGACAACCCCAAGAAGGGCTATAATAAGGAGCAGATTTGGCAACGAAAAGTCGATATTGCCCTTGGGGTGGCTCGTGCAGTAGCTTACCTTCACTCGGAGTGCCAAAAGTGCATAACCCACGGAAATTTGAAGCTCGAAAATGTGCTGCTGGACGAGAATTTGGCTCCGAAGGTGACGGATTTTGGAATCCGCGATTTAGTGACGAAGAATATTCCGGGTTCATCTTCGTCTTCTTCCGAGTCTCCGTCGGAGCGGGATATATTCATGCTCGGAGAAATATTGCTTCAAATTGTGACATGCAAGAGGGATGTTTTAGGAGAGAACATGGGGAGAGTACTTGACGAGGTAAATCAAGAACGTTGTAATAATGATAATTTGGAGGCGATTGAAAGGATAGCGAGAATTTCGTTTTGGTGCATGCAGAGTCAACCGTTTTCGAGACCTTCGATAGGAGAAGTTGTGAAGGTGCTCGAAGGAACACTTTCGGTGGATAGGCCTCCGTCACGTGGAGCTTTTTGTAGGGGCGAAAGCGTCATTATCGAAGGAGAAATTGTGAATGAAATAGAATTGCAGAAAAACTGACATACATATGTGATAGAGAAAGTAGTCAAGTTTTGGCAGATAGAATTCTTCAATGTATCTGATTTCTTCTTTCACTTGTCTGTGTAGACAAATTGTATTAATTTCAGCTAGATAAACTCGGTTATTATTATGATTATTATTAATTTATTAGCTCGTATAATTTATATAGGGTAAATTCCACTTTAATCACTTGTACTTTGACTTGATATCACTTTACACCGTTCTACTCTTAATTGCATTGCATCGATTAGCCCCCTTTACTTTGGTTCGATTTAGTTTGATTCATGTTCCACTTGACCAAAACTCGTTTGCGCATCACTCGACTACTTATCAAACCAATCTCGATTTCGATTGGTACCCCTGTATATAATAAGAATGTAAAAAAAAATAAAAAAAAAAATATAATTTATTAAAATTATAAATGGAAATTAAATGAGAGATATTTCAGAGATGAAACATACATGCATTGCAGCATTGGTGGAGTATTTCAAGCCACAATCTTTATCTCACTCTAAACCTCTTCTATCCTATCTCCAATCATTTACTACTTCTGCAACTAATTAATTAATTCCCCTTTGAACATCAATAATTTTGTGATCTTAATTAGTACTTAGTAGCTGAACAAACAGTCCGCCATGGAAGCTCTCAGAGCTTCATCTTTCCCATCTTTTCACCCCCCGCCGATCTCAACAAAACTTCCCAGAACCATTTCCGAAAAACCCAATTTCCACATTCCGTCAATTCAGCAAATTACGACGCCTCTCTCCAAAATTCGCAGCAAGAAAGCGAATTTCAAGGTGTTCACAGCTATTTCTCCAACCGCCGCCCCATCATCAACTGAGGAAGAATCGTCATCGCCTGATCAAGAAATCGATTCGGAAAATAATGAAGAGAAGTTTGATTGGTACGCGAATTGGTACCCAGTGGTGCCGATGTGTGATCTGGACAAGAGAAGGCCACATGGGAAGAAAGTAATGGGAATGGATATAGTGATTTGGTGGGATAGAAATGAGGATGCATGGAAGGTGTTTGATGATAGTTGCCCTCACAGATTGGCTCCACTTTCTGAAGGGAGGATTGATCAATGGGGCAGGTTGCAGTGTGTGTACCATGGTTGGTGTTTTGGTGGTGCCGGCGACTGCAAACTCATTCCTCAAGCACCCCGTGACGGCCCTCCGGTGATTAACTATCCCGATCTTTATTCCCTCCCTTGTTGATTTGGTGCTTTGTGATTTATTTTGCTGCAGCAAATGATATTTACACGTTTTTTGTTAGTTATTTTGTGATAGTGTGAATATGAGATTAATGGTGAAAATAAAGAAGTACCGAAAGAATTTGAAGCTCTGTTGCCATAAAAATTTGAAGACTTTTTGCCGGAATTGTTCGTCCACCAACGTGATAGTTTAGGAGTGCGAAAAATAATTGAAGCCTTGTTATCGGGAGTTAAAGATGGTGTTGATGTGTTAACTTTCTGCTTTTGTGTGAACGATTGTTAGAATTTCTGGGATTTTGATGTACCCAAATATCGAAGACTGATAGTATTTTCCACTCGTGCAGATTCACACTTCGAAGAAAGCTTGTGTAGCTGTTTATCCAACTTGTGTGCAAAATGGCATTCTTTGGTTCTGGCCAAATTCGGACCCACAGTACAAAGATATATTATCGAAGAAAAAGCCTCATTACATACCAGAACTTGACGACCCAACATACACCAATTCGATGATAGCCAGGGATATACCTTACGGGTATCATAATCTTTCCGGATAATATGCTCATCTTCTGAATTTCTTTGCATGTTACCTAATGATTATGTGAACAAGAGAATGATAACAAAAAAAATCCGGGGAACAAAAGAGAAAGAATGACCTGATTTTGTCACAAAATGGAATATGTACTGTTTATTTTCTTAACTGAATATTTCGTTATTTGCGATCAATTAATCATGACGTCAATGATTATAAGTACTACTAGCTCTGTCCCATGTTTATCATTCTCGTCTCATGTTCAGACTTCCAAAAATAGGACTTTGTTTTCTAATACTAGAGTTAATTGCTATATATATTGACTTTTTTCAGGTACGAAATTCTGATTGAAAATCTTATGGACCCTGCTCATGTACCATATGCACATTACGGCATAATGAGCGCTGGAAAAACGCCAGAGAGATAAGTAAATCTATGCAAGGCTTGCTTCTAACATATTATCTTTTATAAACGATTAAACTCCCATTGCTAACAGCAAATATCCTGCACTTTGAAGGCCGATAGAGAAGGTGGCAGACCCCTCGAAATAAATATTCAGAAAGTAGATATAAATGGCTTCACCGCAAAGCAAGTTTTCGGGGACAACTATTTCATTCCACCTTGTCTCTACTATGGATTTTTCAGTCCAGGTGGGGCTCAAACCGTGAAAAAGACATCATCGTCTGGAACCAAAGATGTAATAGTTTTAATCGTGTAAGAAAAAAACATTTTGGAAGTTCATTCGCATTTTATCGAGCAGTAAATATTTTCTCTCGTGCAGGAGGTAGTATCACCTATTCCACCCCAGAAAAGAGCGCTTCTTATTTTCTACTGTGTTCCAGTTAGTCCTGGTAATAGCAGATTGATCTTTGTTTCGCCTAGAAACTTTGCTGTCTGGATTGAACGGATTTTTCCACGCTGGATATTTCATATTGGACAGAACTTGATTCTTGATTCCGATCTCTATCTCCTTCACGTAGAGGTGAACTTAAAGCTCATTATTTTTTTGTTATTACATAACTTTACATATTGTGCTTTAAGTAGATCTGTACGAGATTCAGGTATTTAAAAAAAAAAAATCTTTTTTTAGGAACGCAAGCTGATGGAAGTTGGGTCTATCAACTGGCAGAAATCTTGCTTTGTCCCAACGAAGGCAGATGCACTCGTTGTAGCCTTTAGAAAGTGGTTAAATAAATACGGAGGTACTAAAGTTGATTGGGGAACTAAATTTACCGGGCTATTACCCCCCACTCCTCATAGAGAGCAGCTATTTGACAGGTACGTAAAAAAAATCCCATCTTTAAACACTCAAAATAACTTGCTTATTTAGCTATTCAAGAAACCGTGTTAAATTTTTCGATTTTTTTGAAATGTTGTTAGGTACTGGTCGCATACGGTGAATTGTAGCAGCTGCAGTGTTGCACATAAACGTCTAAACGTGCTTGAGATTGCGCTGCAAGTTTTTTCGGTTTTTGCAATTGGAATAGTTGCAGCTGCCAAACAGGGAGTTATCTCTGTTGCTGCAAGATACGCTCTGTTTTCAGCGGCTGTGTTGTGTTTCGTGGCTTCGAAATGGCTGTCGCACTTCATCTACAAAACTTTCCGCTACCATGATTATGACCATGCTTTCCGCTAAGGGCTTGTTTGGTTAGTAGATAAGCAATTGTTGCTGTGAACTTTTCTGGTTGTATCTAATAGCAGCACAAGAACAAATCCATTCTTGGAACTTAGTTTAATGCATATAACCTTTTTTATATGTAATATCTTTTAATTTATATATTCAACCAAGAATGTGAGTCCCTTTTATTATATTTTTTAAAATAAAATTGAGTGTTAAATATGTGCAAAATAAGTATTTCCACATTATCATAAGAGAGAGAAAGTATACTGGAAATTACAATCTTCTCGCATTATTCACAATTCAGTTGTTAAAGACTTAAGACCAGTTCATGTAATTGTTGCCACAAAATTAATTAATGATAGAAATTGAATTTGAAAAAGAAAAATAAAATAAAAATCAGGCTGACGTGGCAAGGACTGGCCTCAAGAAGAAGATACTGAAACAGAGTGTGGTGACAGCTCACTTCATCATCACGTCTTAATTAATTGCTGCTGCTTTACGCCAATTTGTAGTCATAATCTGCTCACAACTCTCCCAAATTTTCCCCTTCCATTTCTCTCTTCTCTGTCTAGCCAATTAAAGATCCAATCTTTTCTCTCACTAACTGTTCAATTCTCGTTCATCAAATAAAGGGCATTTGTTTCTCTCTCTCTCTACAAATCAAATCTGCTTCTTTTCTTTCTTCTTCAGTGTACCCACACTACCCACCATTGACCTCAAGATCCAATCTTTTTTTTCAACAAATCATTTCCGATTAAACCCTAACAATTGCTTTCTCTCTCTCTCTATCGACTTCAATTTGGCTTCATTTTCCTTCCTTTTTTCTCTATCAATCAAGTCCTAAATCCCATTTAGCTGTTAAAATTCAGTCTGTGGGAAGAAGGGCCATTTGCAGATCACAGGTGATTAAGATTTGCTCTTTTTCTGTATCTTAAAAAAGTCGATTTCAATTCAGTTTCTCCTGTTTCAGCACTCAGATCCACTTCAATTCGGCAAAAGTTGTAGCGAAGATTTCACCTTCATGAACGCAATTTGAGTAGATTAGGGTGGGATTCAGTGTTCTATATTAAAATGAAAGAACTGAATCCAACTGATCCAATAGGGCAGAACATAATCAAGGCAATCAGCAATGTGTGTTTCTCTGTGTTCGTATTCTCCGTGCTCATATTTACCGTAATTGCCATCACCTACCAACCCCCTGACCCATGGGAATCCTCCAGAGCCCTAACCAAGATCTTCACCGACTACGAAAATGCCACCTTCAAAACCGACTCTTCCGTCTTCAAAACCGGTGAGGACATTGCCGCATCTCCGCTAGCAACCCCTGCCGGATCACTGCCGCCCATTACCGAATCCACAATTAAGCAATCCGAAGACCAAATCACAACAAATTCGACCTTAAAATCGGGCTGTGAGGATTCATCTACGCTGAACTGTTCGGACCCACGAGTTTTAATCGCGATCCAGAGGTTCAATTTGAAGACTTACAAGGCGATTGCCTTCTTGGATTATCAAACTCCGGTTAATGGGTCTAAACCGGATGAGTGTGACGTGGCGTGGAGGTTTAGGAACAAGAAAGAGAAGTCTTGGAGGAAGTATAGAGATTTTCGGAGATTTAGGATTGGGATTAACGACGATGATTGTTCGTACAAGGTTGTTCGTCCCGGGAGGTGGCATTCTGGTGTAAACGCGCGTCGCCCAAGAACTCAAGTTATTTCTGATGGGAAAGACCGAACGGCTAAGATTGCTCCACCTGTTAAGGATGACGAGATCTACGACACGATTCCCGTTTTGGGATCGGATTCGGCTTTTAGGCAGGGGAGGTATTTGTACTATTCGAGGGGAGGTGATTATTGCAAAGATATGAATCACTATATATGGAGTTCTTGTGTGCTCTAGGCGAGGCTCGGTATTTGAACAGGACATTTGTGATGGATTTGAGTGTTTGCTTGGCTTCTACTTATACACAGAGTAATAAGGATGAAGAAGGAAAAGATTTTAGATACTACTTCGATTTCGAGCATTTGAAAGAGGCGTCTCCAATTGTGGAGGAAGGCGAGTTTATGAGAGATTGGAAGAAATGGGAGAAGACTCGAAAGACGAAAGTTCCTCTCAGAAAGGTTGCGAGCTATAAAGTGACTCCGATGCAGCTGAGGAGAGATAAAAGCACCATCATCTGGCGGCAGTTCGATGCACCCGAGCCGGAAAACTACTGGTATAGAGTTTGTGAAGGTCCAGCTGGCAAGTACATCGAGAGGCCGTGGGAATCTCTTTGGAAATCAAAGAGATTGATGAATATAGTTTCGGAGATTAGTGGGAGTATGGATTGGGATTTCGATGCTGTTCATGTTGTTCGAGGTGAGAAAGCGAATAATAAGATGCTGTGGCCTAATTTGGATGCTGATACTTCGCCCGATTCTCTAGTTAATAAACTTCAAGGGACAATTGCACCTTGGAGGAATTTGTATGTTGCGACAAACGAGCCCTTTTACAATTACTTCGATAAGTTGAGGTCTAATTACAAAGTTCATTTGCTCGATGATTATAAGTATTTGTGGGGAAATACGAGCGAATGGTATAATGAGACGACTGCATTGAATGGTGGAAGGCCTGTTGAGTTTGATGGTTATATGAGAGTTGAAGTTGATACGGAGGTGCTTTATAGATCGAAGACGAGGGTCGAGACATTCTATAACTTGACCACAGATTGCAAGGATGGGATCAATACATGCTAAACAGGTTTAAATTGCATTTACATTTTAATTAATGGTATGACTTGTCACAGTTTCGTCGAGGTTTTATATGTTGTATTAATATAGTAGATGGTATTCGCCATGTATCTGTACTATATGTTTTGTTTTCTCTGTAGAACCCTTTTGTTCGTTTTTGAAAATCGAAAAGATTGTTGTTGCTTTCTTTACGGATAATGTTCGTGCATCTTACATGAGGCTGTGCCGTAGCCTTGCCTTATGCTGTGTGCAAATTTGTTGAAGTGTGTGTGTCATGAATCTATGTCAAGTTTGGAGGGCTGTCAATTGGTAACATTGAGTATTAAGATACTGATGACGTGGATCATTATATGACAACAAGCAACTAGTTGTTTATACACAGTAGACAAAGTTAGTGTAAGAGAGCTTACTGGTTTGTTATGAATACCAAGCTGTGACCATGTTATCACCTTAAGTAGTTTATCTTCCATAGTTCCATAACCCCCTTCAATTAGATCAACCAAACAACACATAAGTATATTCTTATTACATCTAAGTGTGTTCGATTGAAGTCGCATTAATTACCGTTTTAGCCTCTTACCGGGGAGTGCGATAAAAGCTTCCGCCCGACTAGCCATCTCAGCCTTCCGTTCATGCATATCAGAAACAACCAGTACATCTCCCACTGCATGTCATGATATCTGCCACAAATATATATATACAGTTCTTTATGTTAATTTAGTGACAATAATTAATTTGATATTTTTAATAACTTGAAAAAAAGAAAAAGGTAAACCGTAAAAGTCATATATACCTCTATAGGAACAAGAGCTGTTGGGATAACTCTGGCCAAGAATAAGGAAAAATTGAAAGGTAAGATTTCAATGATATCGAAATTTCGTTACAACATAAACGAAAGGCAGTCGTCGAATATATTAACGATGTTGTTTACCAGTGGTTGACCAAGATCAACGGCTGCATCACTGAATATGTATGTTTCTGTAACCAGAGTTACTTCCACAGAAACCACAAACCCTTTTGAAGTTAACCATTTATCAGTAAAAAAAACTGATTAGTAATATATTAACAAATTATATTTTATAATTTATTAGTTTTTGATATATTAGTAAATATACTAGATTATTAAAAAGAAAAAAAAAAAAGGTAAGCAAACAGCCAAAAAAAACTATCTTTGTCGTACCAAGAAAAAAGAGGTATTATGTAACATATATAAACTCGAACTTCAAACGAACTAATAATAATAAAAAAAAAAATAATAATGGAAAAATCGGATTGTCCCTCTCGGATCTACAAATCAAGCTGTGATGGTGGCGGTTCGACTGGGATTCCGGTTACGAACATTAAATCAACATCACCATGATTCTGTGCGATCAAACTATTTCATAGCGGATTTGGATCTTGTTCAAGTTCGATATATTTCAATCAACGGTCGCTTATCCCATATTCTTTTACGTACGCCCAAAAAGACGACCGATGCCCCTATATATAATTAGTAAATCATAATATATATTAGTTAAAAAAAATGAGGAGAAAATCTACCGGTCAATTCATACATGAACTGGGTAAAAATTAATAATTAGCTACAAGAGCATATTTTTTTTATTGCTACAATTTGGTCAATATGTCACAAGAACGAACGTTCAGCTACTAATAAAGATTCCTTCAAATACTTATATATATATAAGTTGGTATATGTATATATGGACTTTTGGGTGTATGTTATAACAAGTTTGTTGCATTTTCAAATCAAAATTAAGGGCTGATCTGTTTTCTCTACCAATTCCTTCATCGAAAAATCTTGTTTCGTCCGCACGTAGTAATTTAGGAGTTGTGTTTTAATTCATATCCTTCATGCAAGTTTAATTTCCAACAGGCTTGAAGATGGTTATCTCGTAATTGTAATGTTGATGATCGAAGTCAAATTTAAAGGTACGTTTTTCGAGTATGATCTTTTCATCTTTTTCAAACACTTGTATCTACTTCATAAATCATAGAAATATATATATATGTGTATATATATATAGAGATACATATAATCTGCATATATGTGTATGTCAGTATGTGCATGTGTGGGGAAGAAAACCCTAGCTAGCAAATGAAAATTAATTCAATGTTGGTTCATATATATACATGCATGTGTATCTGAGTTTCTGATGAATCTCATTTAATTTCTTGAGTATTGTCGTCAAGATCATCGATAGTGTGACTTTGCTCGCTCGTGCAACAGATACAGCATTGTACGTGTGAACTTGTGGGATGAATTAAAATTTAAATAATTAAAATTTAAATATTTTCATGCCTTCCAACAAACTTTACAGGTGATTGATTAATTAGAATTCATTGCTGATTTCTTCTTTTGTAATATATCAATATTTATGTGAGTGGTGAGTGAAATTGACAACATATATATACATTCAACTTTGGTAGTTGAGGCAAAAAAAATTAGGGCAAAAGTCAGAGGAGTTAATGCTGTTGAATGCTGAAATGGTTTTCTTTCTTGTCTTGTTCAAATTTTAATTTCTTACTACATATGTGTAATTAATCTGAAATATTTACTCTTTTTTTTTTTGTGCATGTAAAATAGTCTCTTTTTTTTGTTTAATATTATTTATTTTTTTCCTTATATATGATGAAATCCACTAGCTTTTAATTAGGACTCCATGTTAGGGCAATATAAGTCTGCAGATAATAAAATGAATTTCATGCATGTACAAAAAATTAATTTCCAAGCTGCAGAATTCATGAAATATATAAATGATTGATGAAGAAAATATTATATTATGAAACTTATACAGAATCAACTAGCTGCATGCATGTTCAAAAATACAAGTACTCTTAGCCAATTATTAATATTATTAATAATAATAATAATACGCAGATCGATCAATTTCATCGTATACGTGAATCGACCGATCACAATTATATTAGGCAGCTCTTTTATTCGATCACGAACTATCTTGGCCGGTACGGTCATCATGCATTATCTTGAATATGCTGAGGAATAGTAGCTATAGTGTTGAACATATCATCATTAATCAACGAATTCAAGAACGTCGAAAATGCATCTTCGTTACAACTACTCATCATCATATGATCATCGTCATCATCAATAACTCCATTAATATCTTCATTATTAATCATCGTCTTCGATGGTCCATCGTCCACTTCAACAAACTGCTCATGATGAATATTAATACTGTCCATCATTCCATCTCCAATTTGAAGATTCGTCGAATTTTGAAGGGCAAATGGGACATAATTAATATTCGAAACCGAGTCGTACTGATGATCAACGACTGTCGAGGAAGAACTATGATGATGATCGAGAAGTTTGTTTTTGACGATTTCGGGTTTATTAGGGTTTAATGAAGGTAATAAGAAAGGCTTGTGAGTTTTAGGATCAATGCCTTGGCTGATTAACTTCTTGCTGAGGTGAGTGTTCCAGTAGTTCTTTATCTCGTTATCCGTTCTTCCCGGTATTCTTCCGGCTATTAGAGACCATCTACATGCATTATTATTTACCATTTAATTATTCATTTCTTTTTATTGACAAAATTTATTTACCAATAAAAATGAAGAAACTTATGTTTGCAGAAGAAGATACATATATATGATGATATCATATAGGCAACAGGTGAAACCTAAAATTCAAGAATGTCTACAGTAGAGCTAAGAATCACATATATATAACACTATATATCTTCTTCATATATATAGTAATAATAAAGATAGAAAGAAATACCTGTTGCCGAGGAGGCGGTGGAGGCGGAGGATGAGATCTTCTTCATCGGAGGAGATGTGGCCGCGCTTGACGGAGGGGCGGAGGTAGTTCATCCAACGGAGGCGGCAGCTCTTACCGCAGCGGAGAAGACCGGCCTTCTTGGGGAGGGTGCGCCACCTCCCTTCACCTTCCCTCTTTATGTAATCCGACAGAAGCTTGTCCTCCTCCACCGTCCAAGGTCCCCTCTTCAGCCCCACCTTGCTGCAGCACGGCGTCGCCGCCTCCACCTTCTTGCCGCCGCCACCTCCTCCTTTAGGTGGTGGTGGTGGGGTTTGATTTGATGATGAAGAAAGTGATGGACTTCTCATTTGCTGTGTTGTCGCTCTCACAAGTACACATACATACATACATACATACATATGGTGGGGGGTCTGAAGAAATTTACTTAATTTTCTTCCCTGCTAGCTTTTATTGATGTTTGATATAATTTCTCTATTTATCTTGTTAATTAAGATGGTATTTATTATACGTGTGTGACTATGTTAATCTCACCTGTGAGTGTATCAAATTCTTGGTTCAAATCATAAAGATGTGTAGTACTTCTGTTGATTGATTGTGAGTTGAAAAGGATGACTGGCCAATAAGATTAGCAATGCTAAATATATTTGCCAGAAAAAGGAAATAAAGTGGGGTTTATATGAAAATTTTAGAGGGATTTAATTTTTCTAATTATGCTGTGTAGTATCAAGTGTGTATGAGTCACAGATTGAGAGATGTATTAGAGTAAAACCTGGGAGTCATTCATCGCCCATGGTTTCAATTTTGTTTTCATTTTATTGGAACCTTTTTTCCATTTTTCAATATTTGTTATTGGGAAATATATAAAATAATAATAATAATAATAAATATTTTTGGATTCAATACAACATGTATTTAAAAAAATAAAGAGTACGGTATATAAAACAATAATTTAGAATATATAATGATAATAGTGCAGTTAGGCAGAATGCCAGATATTAATAAATGCATGGAATTAAGTAATTCCGGCAGATATTAAGTGGTGGTACAACCTAAAGATATTGGGATTTAGTATAACCAAACGTCGTTTATATAGGTGTACAATTTCGAAACACAATTTAATATACTGAATCATAGCCAGAATTCTCTAGGGGGCGACAATATTAGACTAGTCGAAAAATAATAATTATCTACATGGTGAGGGCATGGCCCCCCGTGGACCTTAGATAGCTCTGCCACTGAGACTCGCACACAACCGTCAACCGGAGCTAGCTGAACGGCTTTTCTCAGCGATGAGCTGTCAGGTACTTCTTCTTAGGTCCCGGATTGGTTGCAGCATAAACTGCAAAGAATAGTTTGCATCTAGCCAATCGGATTTTTTTGCCATGGAGTGACTTGAATGAGCATATATCTAAAACACGAAAAAAGGTTAGTCTTGGTTTGAATCTCACCTCCTTATTCCTCTGTATTATAAATGTAAATGCAGTTAAATGGACATAAGCATAAGGCGAGTCATAGTATTCACTTCTGAGGGAGTTCCTGATAGCTGTCGACGCTTTTGTAAACGAGAGATATTTAGTTGAGAGTTACCTTTTGTTAAGTCATACGGGCATCGTTTGGAGTCTAATATGTTTGTACTTCTGCTCTGTATTGAAAGATCTAGCACTCTCTGTTAATCCTTTGGACAATACCTGTGTCAGAGCATCAACACCTTCTTCTAATGCAGCATCAATCTGCCAACAAAAATAGATCCATGTATAGATATAAACTTTTAGTTTGTTTTTTGCCACATGGTGAATCTCGATGAGGAGGGTTTTTCTGTGTGACGCAAACGGAGACCTGACTAAAAGAAAAAATGTAAGCACGTGCATACCCTCTCTCGAGCTCTTGCATTGAACTTTTGGAGTACAAATGCTTTTGGATCCATTTGACCAGGAGGTCGCCCTATACCTAACACAAGAATTAGATTCGATTTGGTTACGTTAAAGATGCGCCGAAGACCGCGAGGCAGCAAAAGTTTAAAATTAAGGATTTGAACTTACCAATTCTTAACCGAGGAAATTCACTGTTCCCATGAAAATGATAGATCACGCTTTTCAGCCTAGTAAGATTATATGGTGCAATCCAGATGAGTCATTCATCTCAACCAACAGAAAGAAAATCCCATAAAACAAGTCAATATTCTCAAATTCTAAATCAAAATTGGGATGTGAATTAGAAATTTCTGCAGGCCATTTTCGACAAGCGTACGCTAATCTTTCAGGCAATTCGAACCTTATTGCTATTACAGCAATAATATGATGTCAATAAGTTCATAACTATCAAGAACATTAAAGTACTATGATAATCAGACCAATGAAGAGAAATTCGCAAACTCGTGCAGGAAACTAAAATAGCTTTAGAAGAATTTATTCCAGCCAAATTAAGAAATGCTGATACAGCAGAAATGGCTATCTTTAGCAGTCAAAACAGAGTGAGGTAGTTTTATTGAATGGACAAGTTGAAATATTTGCAGCCATTGAAAACAAGCAATCTTTAATGAATCTTCTTACGTGAAAAATATAAGAGGTATCTAATTAAAGCCTATTTGAACATCACATAAGCTCAAGTAGAGCTAGGAACTTATAAGCTCAAATTTGTTAGTGTTTGGATATATTAAGCTACAAGAGCATATAAGATATTTTTAGTTTTACTAGTATTGACACTTATGTAATATATATGGTCCAACTAAAGATATTTTTACATCACAGAAAATCAATTGAAGTTTTGAGCTTATAAGGTCCTATTATATACTTTAGCAGCTTATATAATCCTTTTGCACTTTGTGGAATACTTTGATGTTTTAACGTTCTCATAAGATGTTCTCTTCTTAGATGTTTTAAGAATCTAATAAGATATCGCAACAATCTAACATGAATTACATAACAGGCTTAACCGCAACAAGTACACATCAATCGTCAAGAACGGTCACAGAGTGGAACTTCAGCAATATCTTAGGCAGCAAGAAAATGAAGAACCACAGAATAAGTAGCCAGGTCGATAGGCGACCAGTTAGCTTAGTCTCTTTACTACATAACTTCCACATGCTAAAATGCTTGTGAGGAAAAGGAAGATTTATAGTCTACACATTTAGTTTAAAGATGAGAGATTGCATAAAGACATTGCTAGATTGAATATGTGTTCCTAGTCAAAAACCGACATACTTTTAAAAGAACAGAAAACTGCAGCTGCTAGGTACGAGATAGAAGTCCGTGGAAGTGAACGAACAAAGCCCCCCAGTCATAATGATGCAACTATCCTAGAAATTCAGACATAAAGTTTCTACTTTCTTACCCGTTATGACTGCCATGGTGTCCCTTGGGATGAAGACGAAGAACCCCACAAGGTAAATCCTTGTCGTCATGAAACTACAATAATGAAAACACCGAACAGTCATAATAACTCAAGAAACGTGTCCAAAACCAGTCAAAAAATGTGTATGAGTAATCAATTTGTCCATCAGTACGTACCACTAACACTCGATTAAGAGGAAGCTTATAATAAGCTGCAAGAGGACCACTCTGTCAGAAAAACAGAGAAATAATTCATACATGCACACATAGTAAGAGAAAAGGGGAGCTTTCATTAAGAAATCTCAATTAAATGCGTACAGATTCACCGCTTAAATTCATGTAAGTCTGAGGTTTGGCCAAGAAAACTGGAGCCCCGTTGACAAAACCTGAAGAAGATATCCAAAAACCAATACTCATTATAAAAACAAACTGGTGAAAGTTATATGTATGAGAATGTATAGCAAATAATAACAAGTGATAAACCTTTTCCGAATATGGACTTGCAGTGGACAGAATCCATCGGGATCCCTTGTGATTTGGCAAATGCATCAATCATTTCAAAACCCACGTTGTGTCTGGTCCCCATGAATTTATCCCCTGGATTGCCCAAACCCACAAAAAGCCATGGCCGAGGATCGGAAAACACAGTGGCGGTGCAAAAGCAGCGCTTGGCAAATCTGCTGGGAAGCATAATTTACTGTTCTGGTGTCGAGGGGTGGAATGGAATACTGAGAATTGGGGGAAAAGAGAAGAGTTTTACGGATTCGAAAAAAATCTGCCCTAATTCAGAAACATTGATCTCCGAAATGACTCGGATAAATGGTGAACCGCAAATTTTCTGGTAGGCCGGATCGACAGAAATCAAGCGAAGCAGTTTGCCGCGGAGAAGAATGAGAAATGTTGGGCCGAAATCAACCGGGTCGGGTCCATAGAATGGGCCATATCAATATCTATCTCAGTATCTTACCAAAATATTTTTAAGCCCAATATCTCATCAAATCATCAAACAGAATATATATACAGGGTAAATTACAACTGCCGCCTTCAGGTAAAGTGTAAATACAAAAAAACCCTTATTTTTTAGAAATTACATCCAGCACCCTGTAGTTTGTAAATTTCTTACATTCAACCCCTACATACAACATAAGGGTGTAAATCTACAAAATACAGGGGGTTAAATGTAATTATATAAAAATGAGGGATTTTCATAAATAAACCTTGCCTTAGGGAGGTAGTTGTAAGTTACCCTATATATTCTTATAATTTATAATTTCTCTTGTGTAGATTGCGGAGTCGAGCTCGTTGAATATGACTTGTTCAATATTGTTTAAATATCTCGACTGATTTGCAAATAATTAACACAAAGAATTTAATCAATTATACAAAAATTGAAAGTATATGTACATAGACAGCAAAGTATTTCATTCCCTTCATCAATTTAACATTTTGCCTCTAAATTAAAAGTTAAAGGACTTACTATTAACTTCTATTTATTGGTACCAAATTATTTCACATTGAAAATAGCATTTAACAAATGCCAAATCTTAATACCAAATTGGCAAATTATTTATATTTATAAATGTATGTTATATTTGCATATATCATCTATTTCAATTTATTTATATGTTGTTCATTTAACGTTTTAATTTATAAAAATGTATTATATTTTATATATGTCCTTTTTCTAATTATTACTAATTTGTTTATAATTTTTTAAAAAATAAGTAAGCTATAATATTTCATGCAATAAAAAAATGTTATGTTAGGAATTTTACACCGAAGAACTATTGTGAAATTAATTATGGAGATCAATGATTAAAACAAGATAATTGGTATGTTATAAGGGAATAAAGTGAGATCATAGTTTAAGATGGACGGACTATTTGTGAGATACAACATTTAATTTAAATCCCAAACGGTACCCAAACCCTTTAATTCGATGGGCCTTAAAGACTAATTAATACACTCACACATCTACATGTTATTTAAATGGGTATTACTAATTAGTAGCTTGTAGGATTTTGGGCTCAACGAATTTATCAAAAATTCGGCCCATTAACCTATTTCTACCCGATGCAGCTCAATCGAAACAAATTGCCACTTGCTCACAAAGCTTGTATGTATGATGGAACCCCTTCGATCTTTCATCGTATCACCACACTTAATTCACGTTGTCTGCTTCCAACGGCACCTCAGTTGGTCGTGACGATGGTTGCCATCCCTTTTGGAGACCGTCTTGCTTTTCTCATCTATATATTCCGAACTATTGAGAAACAGAGATAAGGGAGTGAAAACACATGCAAATTTGAATATGTCCCTTCTTTCAATTTTTCATTATTTGGCGAGTGAGTTTTGAGTGCAGGAAACACGGAGTTCATATTTGGTGAGCTCGGCGTGAGAGTGGGTTCCAGTTTGTGAGTTCAGTCAAATCTGATGTATTCGAAAGCTTGTGCCAGTGAGTATGGGACTCAATTGTGACTTAGAAAATTGAGGCTTTTCCAATCTCATCAAAGCTTTTATATGTTAAAAAATAATTAAATTTGTTTTATTAAATATAATGTTTCCACTATTGACAAATGTTTTACCTTTACACCTCTTTTATATCTCATTCAATTAATTAATTAATATTATGAGTAATTAACATTTATTTTGCCGCTCATATAGAACCTAATTATTACAAACCAATCCCACATTGTATCCTACTATGCCCTAATCATCATTCCCGTCGATTTTATTTTCCCTCCAAGTTTCCCGCTTCCAGAAGCTGTACATCGCCCTTCAAGTACTTGTACATTCGCCCACGATTTCGGATAACCAAATAGACGAAAATACCCACGCACTCGTTTCCGCGAATTTGTGTTTTACTGTGTGCCGGGGGACACACTATATAATCGCAGAGAAACACACCTTCACTACGTGTTCTGTGTGTGCGAAAGAGAGAGATAGAGAGAGAGAGGCACATACGGACATTCTAGAGAGAGAGAGAAACAAGGGGATACATACAGAGGCGCCACCCCTAGCAAAAACCAAAAACCCTAGTCTATCAACTCGGCGAATGGATTCGGTGTCGACTCAGGTCCAGCAAGCCCAACTGGCGGCGGTTATGGGTCCCGACCCGGCGGCGTTCGAGAATTTAATATCCAATTTGATGTCCTCCTCCAACGAACAGCGATCCCAGGCCGAGTCAATCTTCAATTTGCTCAAACAGAACGATCCAAACTCGCTCGCCCTCAAACTCGCCCACGTCCTTTCATCGTCGGTGCACCTCGAGGCGCGGGCCATGGCCACAATCCTCCTCCGGAAGCAGCTGACTCAGGACGACTCGTTTATATGGCCCAAACTCAACGAATCAACCCGTTTCACAATCAAAAGTATTCTGTTGTCCTCAATCCAGAACGAGGAGTCGAAATCTATCATCAAAAAGCTCTGCGACACCATCTCGGAGCTTGCATCTTCGCTGTTACCCGAAAATCAGTGGCCTGAACTCTTGCCCTTCATGTTTCAATGTGTAACCTCCAATTCCCCAAAATTGCAGGAATCAGCATTCTTGATGTTATCCCAATTAGCCCAATTCATAGGAGAGATGTTGATTCCTTATATTACAGAGTTACACAACGTGTTTTTGAATGTGCTGACTAATTCCCGCGACCCGGATGTCAGGATTGCAGCTTTGAGCGCCGTCATTAATTTTATCCAGTGCTTGTCAAGCTCGAGCGACCGTGACAGGTTCCAGGATTTGTTGCCGTCTATGATGAGTACGTTGACTGAAGCATTGAACTCGGGGCAGGAAGCTACAGCACAGGAGGCTTTGGAGTTGTTGATTGAGTTGGCCGGGACTGAGCCAAGGTTTCTGCGCAGGCAGATTGTAGACATTGTGGGCTCAATGTTGCAGATAGCCGAGGCCGAGACTTTGGAGGAAGGCACACGTCACCTGGCCATTGAATTTGTAATCACTCTAGCAGAAGCACGAGAAAGAGCGCCTGGGATGATGCGGAAGTTGCCTCAGTTCATTAGCAGGCTTTTTGCGAATTTGATGAAGATGCTTTTGGATGTGGAAGATGATCCAGATTGGCATAGTGCGGAGGATAAGGATGAGGATGCAGGGGAGACAAGTAATTATAGTGTAGGGCAGGAATGTTTAGATAGGCTCTCTATAGCGCTTGGTGGGAATACAATTGTTCCAGTGGCGTCTGAGCAGTTGCCTGCTTATCTGTCTGCTCCAGAGTGGCAGAAGCCTCATGCTACCCTTATTGCTCTTGCGCAAATTGCGGAGGGTTGTTCGAAGGTATACATACATTATTTGTCGTTTGCGATAGTTATGAATTTGATGCTAACCATTATCATTTATTAGTTATTTAATTGCTTTATGGAATATTGCCTTACGTGTATAAACGGTAGTTGGTTTGCACTCACAAAAGCTGTACTTGATAAAACCATTTACGACCTTTATGTAGATTCGGCACTTCTCCTACATATTTTGTATGTTTCTTGTTTGTTTTATTCGGTGCTCATGTAGGTTTGTGTATGACGTAGTATCCCTTGTCCGAAAAAGTATATATGCAGGAAAATTAATGGGGGATGAGTATAGTGCCCATTGTAATATTTATTTTTACTTTTTGACTGTTTTTTTCGTCTAATAATTATTGATTATAGCCACATAACCTACGCATTCTCTTTATGTTGTAAATTTTTAAGCTCTTTATGGTATGGGCTCTGGTTGATTGACTGGTATTTTACTATATTAGTTTGACGCCATCTCTTTTAACTTCGATTGGTTGGACGATTTTATGGGAATATTTACTTGGTCAATGAAAAATTGTGATATCGTGTTAGTTATTAGTTAACCAAGATGTCAAATTTGTTGGCGAGTTTGTTTGCTTGCAACTACAGTTGGTTAACATAATTTCTATTGTTTTATTATTTTAGGTGATGATTAAGAATTTGGAGCAAGTGTTGAACATGGTTTTGAGTTCATTTCAACATCCTCATCCACGTGTGAGATGGGCAGCTATTAATGCAATTGGTCAGCTGTCAACTGACTTGGGTCCAGATTTGCAAGTGCAATACCATCAACAGGTCCTGCCGGCACTTGCTTCAGCTATGGATGATTTCCAAAATCCTCGAGTGCAGGTTTGTAATCTTGTTTGTTCTCTTAGTGTTGAACTCAACTAGTGAGAGTATAGCTTATTGCTCGGTTTTAGTATGTTCTCTCTCCCCTGATGGATATCATCCACCAAGTTGCTGAAAGTTTCTAGTTATTTTCAACATCTAATTTGTTGTTAGTATAATGGGTGAGTCATATGTGTATTGCTGATGTTGTTTAAGTTTGTTTCTATTGCTCGGTCCTTGTCTTAATCAGGGTTCAGGTTTTGATTCTGGAACTTTGTGCCATGTCATAATTATAGACTATTCGGCTCAAATAATAACTATTTTTTTCGCTTGCAGGCACATGCAGCTTCAGCTGTGCTTAACTTTAGTGAAAACTGCACCCCAGAAATTTTGACTCCTTATTTGGATGGGATAGTGCACAAGTTGCTTCTACTTCTGCAGGTGCAGTTGCATATAAGAATGAAATATGTTATGCAAGATATGCATGTATATTATGCCTATAGTAGATGTAGTTTATTGTAAACTGATTTATGTTTGGTAAATTGCAGAACTCCAAGCAAATGGTGCAGGAGGGTGCCTTGACTGCTTTAGCTTCAGTTGCCGATTCGTCTCAGGTACACAACCTTTAAAAGGTCCTTGAGTTGATAATGTATTACATTTTCGTGTATACTGAGTCGGTGATCGGATTATGACAGGAACACTTCCAGAAATACTATGATGCAGTTATGCCTTACTTGAAAGCTATCTTAGTGAATGCAACAGACAAGTCTAACCGTATGCTTCGTGCTAAAGCTATGGAGTGCATCAGCTTGGTTGGGATGGCTGTTGGAAAGGATAAATTTAAGGAAGATGCTAAACAAGTAAGTGATAAACATTGATCTTCTGGTTGTTGCTTTCTTGAACCCTAATTAGAATTTTTCGGTTATCAGCATCTGATTTAGACTCATTGTGATTGTCAATATGATTTAATTTCTTTCATTTTATGCAAGGTTATGGAAGTGCTTATGTCACTACAAGGGGCGCAAATGGAAACAGACGATCCCACTACCAGTTACATGCTACAGGTATGTCATTGTCCCTGGAGGCTACGGATTCCAAATGTCTTCAGATATTTGCATATCTAACTTCTCAAAAAAATCTCTCTGTTGTACTGTAGGCATGGGCAAGACTCTGCAAGTGCTTAGGGCAGGATTTCCTTCCTTACATGAATGTGGTTATGCCTCCATTGCTTCAGTCTGCTCAGCTTAAGCCTGATGTGATCATTACATCTGCTGATTCGGACGACGAACTCGATGAATCTGATGATGAAAGGTATCCTTTATTTCTATATTTCGTCCTTAAAGGATCTTTCATACATGGACGAAGTTCAACTCTACGAAATATACTTTTGTAATCGAATTTGTTGTCTTTTTTTCCCTTCTCTTTCCTTCTCATGATGAAATTGCCAATCCTCCCAAATAAAAGCATAAGATTGATGTTATGAGCATATCTTAGCATCCTAGTTTCGTACCTTTTTTTCCTTTTGACCAAGTTAATTAGTTAGATTTGTGGTTGATAACATGTCATGTGCTTGTATGATACTATTTATGTGATTTAGTGTCAGAACATTGATTAAAAAAATATATTTTTCCAATAGCTTTAAATGCTTGGGCAAGTGTTATATAACAAGTCAGTTTTCTGGTTCGTATTCCCACTAGTCACTTCCTTTCTTTGTTAGCCATAAGAGAACTCACTAACTTAATCAGCATCCGTTGGAGACTATTATCTGTATTCATGAAGCTCCCGTTGTATCTGAAAATATCTTTGAACAGATAAATTGCGTCACATAAAAGATTGAAGTAACATTGTTGTGTGTGAACCAGTTTGCCTCTTCTTTACTTTGGTTACTGGCTTTAATGTTATTAATGTTGAAAGCATGCCTGCATAATTATCATCTTTCATGTAATTGTATCCAAGACTAATGCGCGATTCTACATTTTGCAGCATGGAGACCATCACCCTTGGGGATAAAAGAATTGGGATTAAGACTAGTGTTCTAGAAGAAAAGGCCACTGCTTGCAATATGCTTTGCTGCTATGCTGATGAGCTGAAAGAAGGTTTTTACCCGTGGATTGATCAGGTTAGTGGGTGTTCATTGGTATTTGGTTAATGTCTTTGATGATAGATTATAACTTTGAAGTCTCATAGCTCGTTTTGATTGGTTTAGGTTGCCCAAACGCTGGTTCCTTTGTTGAAGTTTTATTTCCATGAAGAAGTCAGGAAGGCTGCTGTTTCAGGTAATACATGATTTGCTTAGAATGTTTGTCCTGGTACAAAATATTGAAGTTGCTAATGCATATTCTGTCTGTCCATTGTCTACTTCTAGCTATGCCGGATCTATTGCGGTCTGCTAAACTGGCTGTGGAAAAAGGGATTGCTCAGGGTCGTAATGAGACATATATTAAGCAGCTGTCTGACTACATATTTCCTGCTTTAGTAGAAGCTTTACATAAGGTATTAGTTATTGTAAATATTAGACATCTGTTTTTCACATTTTGTTGTTGGTTTTAGTTGTATCTGGGGACTGATAGCTATGATTATCTTGTCATGCAGGAACCGGATACAGATATATGCGCAAATATGTTGGACGCATTGAGTGAATGTCTGCAGGTGGGTCACTTCTTTCATAAATTAGAATACACATGTGTTAACCAATATTTCCACATGGATAGCGTGGTTGCAACTTATTAGTATATCAAACACAAGATTAAGATGTGAAATTTTGCTTGTAGTTTCTATATCTGATCCTTCACGTAGGTAGCAACTTTGCTCTGCAAGTGGGCCAGAAAAATAACAATTGAAATCTATGTTGTGTTTCTTGTCCTAAAATGCTAATAAGTTGTCTTCCTGCAAATGGTATGGTAAATGTACAATGATTTGAACTTTTTTGTGCGGTGCTTTTGAAATGCTAATTATGGTTTCTATATTTCGCCACTCGGTACTTTATATTTTGAGCTTCAGATCTTCGAGTGATTAGGTTTTATAATTGATATTGAGTCTTCGTTGTGAAATAGAACTGTAAGGTTGTGCTAAGGCAGAACCCAGTTTGTAGTTGGGAAAATATATAAATATGATTGCAGTAGCCTCATTTATGTGATGTAAGTTACTATCTTAAATTTTTTTAGTTTTATCTCGTCGTAATTGGAAATTTGTTCGAGTTCACTTTATCAGCTGCTGGTCCTTGATTCATCATTCACCATATAATATTTCTCTCAGATTTCTGGACCACTTCTAGATGAGAGTCAGGTTAGAAGTGTTGTGGATGAGATAAAGCTGGTTATCACAGCTAGCTCAGATAGAAAAAAAGAGAGAGCTGAAAGAGCCAAAGCTGAAGATTTTGATGCTGAGGAGGGAGAATTGCTTAAAGAGGAAAATGAGCAAGAGGAAGAAGTATTTGACCAAGTTAGTTGTTATGCTTTGATGATTTGGATTCTAATTTTAGTCAAATTCATTCAGTTGTTAAATCATGCCAAAAAGTTCCTACTGAAAGTTCTGAGTGTTTTTCTTTGGGTCTTGTTGCTTCAGGTGGGTGAGTTGTTGGGAACTTTAATCAAAACATTTAAGGCTTCCTTTCTGCCGTTCTTTGATGAACTGTCATCATACCTAATGCCTATGTGGGTGAGTCAACCTCTCTATTCCTTGTACTTATTATCTTCCCCTGTTTGTTTGCAAGGGATTGTCACGGAATTTCGATTCAGAGTACATAATGACAATTGGACAATCAGTCCATACACATTAATTTTGACACATCATGACAGAGGTTATTATTCCTGCAGGGAAAGGATAGGACAGCTGAAGAGAGAAGAATTGCAATTTGCATATTTGATGACGTAGCTGAGCAATGCCATGGAGCAGCTCTAAAGTGTGTACACATTTCACAAAACAAATACTGAATTTGGTTTCGGTCATGAAATTCTTATGTAGTTCCACCTTTTTTTATGTATGCTAGGTACTATGATACATATCTTCCTTTCCTATTGGAGGCATGCAATGATGAAAATCCAGATGTCCGACAGGTACGCAAAAGCACTTAATGTAGGATAGTAACCTAGTGTTAAAATCTGACTTGTGGATATCTGAATTGCCTTTGTTCCTCAGGCTGCTGTGTATGGACTAGGGGTGTGTGCAGAGTATGGAGGTTCTGTATTTAAACCACTTGTTGGAGGTAAAGTTTACTTGTATTTGAACTCGTAGAATCAAATTTCTGGTTTGATATCAGTAAACTGACCTCCTTTATTTATCTTGTTCAGAGTCTCTTTCCAGGCTCAATTTTGTTATAAGGCATCCCAATGCGTTGCAGCCAGACAACGTGATGGCATACGATAATGCCGTTTCAGCTCTGGGGAAGATTTGTCAATTTCATCGTGACAGCATTGATTCAGCTCAGGTAATTTCTCTTTTTTTTTCTTTTTCATTTTTGGTTCGTTTTTTGCTGTTTTAAGTGTAGAAATCCATTTTCATGTGCCATGTTGTCTTTAGGCTTCATTTGCCTAGTACATTTTTCTTTTGCTTGTACTGTCCTTTTGAATTATCACTTTCAGTGATGGCAACTTGTTGCGGTTGAGTTATCTTAAACTTCTAATTCTCTAAATCTTTGTTTTTAACTGTCATGCTAATATTTCTTGTCTCTCCCAATAATTGGTTGATTCTAACTGCAAAAACTTACTAATAGGTGGTTCCTGCCTGGTTGAGTTGCTTGCCAATAAAGGGTGACATCATCGAAGCCAAAGTTGTTCATGACCTGCTTTGCTCAATGGTTGAGAGGTCGGGACTCGACCCAGCTTCATCTCATTTTTTTTCTTTTTTAAA
Source organism: Erythranthe guttata (assembly GCF_000504015.1). Next base: position 520,738 of record NW_012193112.1, read on the forward strand.
TCTATCTTCATTTCTATTTACTTGCATCGCCAATTTTACTTATTGACCATGTTTGTTTTTCTTACTTTTTCAGTTCTGATAGGGAACTTTTGGGTCCGAACAATCAGTATCTCCCCAAAATTGTTTCCGTATTTGCTGAGGTTAGTTCTCTAAGCAATTTGATGACGTTATCAATATTCTTTTCTTACATCATTATAATCTCCTCTGAAAATTTGTTATGACATAATATTTCTGTTACAGGTTCTGTGCTCGGGCAATGATCTAGCCTCACAGCAAACATTTAGCAGGATGGTGAATTTGTTGAGGCAGCTACAGCAGACACTACCTCCATCCACTCTGGCCTCTACATGGTCTTCCTTGCAGCCTCAGCAGCAGCTTGCGTTGCAATCTATCCTCTCATCATAGTTTGTGCCAATCTTATATTTATTTGTTCCTCATTTCTTTCGGATGAGGACTCTTTTCAGCATTTCAGTTTGCATATGGTTTATGCGTCAATCAACCTGTCGTTGCGCGTTTGGTCTCGAGTGTGAATGCATTTTCACAAGTCATTTTGTCGATAGAGTTTGTATATTAAAAGATCTTTCTTGCTTTCAAAACATAATTTTGCTCTTTGTCCCCCTTTTTTGGTTGAGAGGGTTGGGACGTTTTTAACGACATTCATCCTGGGTGAACAGATCTCATTTGGCACTTGTGAAATTGAGGTTTGAGAAAGCAAACGATGTCTGCAGTTTTGTGAAATCATATGTTCCTTGGATGAACATATATGGTAATTTTATATTTTTAATTTGTCGACTATGAGTTGGGAATAATGGTTTTCGAGTGAGAGAATATAATACATGGAGTTTAAGGTTTCATCTTTTGCCTCTAGTACATGAATTTTAAGCCTCTTGTTTTTTCTCAAACTAACCGTATTTGGATCTTTACTCTGCGTTGTCGATTGTTATACGAGCATGAATGTTTAATCTAATATAGTTGGTCTTTGATCTTTAAACACAAGATTCTGCTTTGTAGGTTATTATAGGAGCATGAATTTTTAATCTAATTAAATTTTTTGTTTTGTTTTTGGTGGTTTATGTTAATATAGATTCCTGTAAGAGCAGCATGCTATCAAGTAATACAATGATTCCTGCAAGGTTTATGTCCAAGTGGCAGCCCCTAAGAAATTTCAATTTTTTTTTTAGGAAATTAATAATTAATTTATGAGAAAATTAGGCAGGCCTTCGTGACTGCAACTAAACTATATGCCAATAGTGATTTGACCAATTGGAGAAAGAAAGAAATATTATTAATTAAGATTCATCAAGCCATGATAAAAAGGTATAGGTTGTCTTCATCTACAATTACATTTGACTTTAGGCTTTGTTTTTTAGTCCCATTCGTATTAATTTATAGTACTTTCTTTACTTTGACAAAAATACCAGAATCTCTTAAGTCTTAACTCAAAAACTTGAATATATTATATTCTTTGCACACATAGTGGCCTACAATTTGTGGCATGATTCTTGAAAAGCAACTATATTCTGTTGGTTAGAGCAAATGATCCAAACTTGGTATAAATATAGTATGTCACACATAAATTTAGAATGTAGAGTTATGGACAAAAACATAAAAATAAAAATATAAAATTAAAGAACGTGTTGAGCAATATAGAGAAATGGGAATAGGCACGCCTTGCAGAAAAAAAACAAATAAACATTTAAACATAATTAATTGGTCATGCTTACGACTCACAGCTTTGAAATTTCAGTCAACTCTTTACATGGAACAAACTCTCCACAAAACCAGACAAAACTAATCAAGACAAATTACCCAATACCCATCCCTTCTATAAGAAACAACTCCTCTTCTTTACTTTCTTTTTTTAAGCCTCAATAAATATTATATCATCAATCAAAACAAAAAACATGGATGATCTTCAAATCCACAATAACCCCACTCACAAACCATTAATAAACAGAGTCACACACAAGAACACCAAGTTCGTCGGCGTGAGGCAAAGACCCTCCGGCAAATGGGTTGCCGAAATCAAGAACACCACTCAGAAGATCCGCATGTGGCTCGGTACTTTCGACACCGCTGAGGAGGCTGCTCATGCCTACGACGAAGCCGCCTGCCTCCTTCGCGGCTCGTCCCGACGCACCAACTTCTCCAACGGTGCTGCCCCATGCAATCCCGCTCTCTCCTTGAAAATCCGCAACCTCCTCCACCAAAAGAGAACCCTTAACAACATTAATAAGTCCACCACCCCTAATCCTAGTCCTAATCCTAATCCTTGTACTACTAATAATCAAGAAACCATTATGTGCCAAGAGTGTTGTTTCTCCACCTATTAGTTCCACCAGTTCCCAAAGTAGCAATGTGGTGGAGGCCGGATATCCCGTTTTCGCTCCGTATAAGCCGGATTTGAGTTATTTCGTGGGAGGATACGAAGTGGGGTCCACTCATTTGGATCATCATTATTGTGATCAAGCTTCTGCTTATTATAATCAGGTTGATTTTGAGAAGATGTCTACTCAAGAAGATGGCTTCTTTGACGCAAAAACAGAAGTTGAGGTTCAAAATGAAACGGGATTTACAGATTTCGAACGGATCAAAGTCGAAAGACAGATATCAGCATCGCTCTATGCAATGAATGGTGTGAGTGAGTATTGGGACAATATCAACGAGTACTCCAATGATTCTTTTTGGGATGTTACAACTTTGTGCCATATGTTCTGTCCGATTTAAAACTGTTGTTTTAACTTTTCGAGCGGATCTTATATCTATCTTCGCCAAAATCGTATTAGGGAACAAGTGATTCTCTTCTTCTTCTTTTTGTCTTAAAAAAATTGTTTAGATATTTCATGAAGTACTATTAGGGGATGATCCAATGTGCACTCATCATTAATTTAGATTTGTTTATTGGACACAATTGAGATCGAAAACAGGACCTTCTGCTTGGATTTTGGCCAGCTTATTGAAAGATGAAGTTAAACTAGAAAGCATATTCATAATTATGTTTTTTTTTTTCTTTTTTGTTTATATCAATGTGAACAAACCTAGTACAATCAATACATTGTTCGTGTACTATGTTCAACACGTACATTTGTCATCTGAATAGTGATCTGGAAACTAGTAGAAATAAGTAAGATGATTACGGACTCGTGTGTTTGTATTATCATATCAAAATTTGTACGTTTTGTTTTGGCAGTTTTCGTAATTTCTTGTACGGACCGTGCCATTTTAAACATAACAACACTTTTCTGCCGTCTAGTTCTTGTTCTACTTAACATTAGCTCCAAGCGTTGGACAAGAACAATATTTAGAATTTGTTGCTGAAATATAAGTATATACTAAAAATAATAATGCGAATATTCGACTTTCTAATATGCAAGTCTTTGGCATGTCAACTGTATATATATGTATAAGGTTAAAAGCAAGTAAATTGTTCCAAAATCAGAAAGTTTTGGATCGAAATCGGTTCACGGATTTTTTTTTTATTCACCATGATATAAAATAAATATTAATGTAATTTTTGAACTTTTTTTTTTTAGATTTTTTTAATTGTATTTAAATCGGAACAAAAATCAAAATCTCATATATAATTTCAAAAACTAAAAAAATAGGAAAAATCGGAAATCACAACCTTTTAAAATCAGAATGAAAAATAATGTTCCAAAAAATTGAAAGTTTTCGAATTTAAATGAGTGGAAACGAAATTTAATATATACAAAAACTTTTCAGATTATTATTTTTTTTATACATATTTGTGTTATAGTTGGACAGTTTTTTAAGAGAGATGAGAAACTCCAAACTGAAAGAAGTAGTTACATCCCAACAGAATTGTATTGACAACAGAATTCAATAAGTAGAAGAATTCCTTGTAAATTAATATGAAAAAATCTGCGGGAATAAAAACTGAATAGGTTTAATAAGTTTGTGTTTCCTTGAATACAAAGAGGAAATATTTGAATCTAATTCTGCTGCCACAACTCAGAACTCAGAACTCAGAACTCAGAATTAAGTGCTCTGCTTTCACATACATAATAATACTAACCAAATATTTGTTATGTTTTTCTTCCCTTTCAGTTTCATTTTCTCCGTAGAATTCACTACTGCTCCAGACTTCATATCCAAAGAATGAAAACAAATTAGTTTCGCTCGTTTACGTTTTCGATTTCCTCCTCTATTCAAC
>NW_012193112.1:525913-539736 GCF_000504015.1 Erythranthe guttata
CCAAAAACCCTTGCAAGCCTGTGCAGTTATCAGCCAACTTCCTTACTCGGTCAAGGCATAAATCAACAATCTCTTTCCCAACTGCAAACAAAATATCACAAGTAACAGTCAGTGGTTTGATACATATGCAGATGTAACAACTCACAAGCTATAAAGTACTATATCAAAAATAGAAGGAAAAAAATGTTGAATGCTTTTAAGTTCGATTAACTTTGTTCGTAAGAGCAGATCAGTCTTATATGTAAACATAAATAAAACATTCAATTAATGTACTATATGGCAATAATGTAGCTATCTAACTATTCTCAAGAGTATCTAGAACTCCAAAAATCGGGGATTGAGAGGTAGTGATGTAGTATATGATCAATTAACACAAACTTTGACTTGGTTTATGAACAAATAGGAAAAAAAGGGGGAAAGATCTAATGAAAGAGGAAACTTCGAATCTGTAAATATGGTGGATCTTAACCAGTATAATGGCCTCTAGCGAAATTGTTGGCGGCATCTTCCTTTCCAGAGATGAGCTGTTCCGGGTGGAAAAGCTGGCGATAAGTTCCAGTTCGAACTTCATCAATAACCGTAGGTTCAAGATCAACAAATATAGCTCTGGGTACATGCTTTCCTGAGCCAGTCTCGCTGAAGAAGGTGTTGAAAGCATCATGTCCCACACCGAACGTGGTGTCACTGCAAGTTCCCACACACAAAATTACGGATCAAATTCACAAATCTAGAAATTTGAAAACAAAAATTTAGAGGGAATATAACAAAACATTTAATTTCTAGAAGCTGTTAACAAATCGAGCTTTTGCAGAAACCTCTTTAATTTGGGGATTTAAGCCACAACTGCTCACAACTTCGCACATTTTAAATCGAAGCAAAAAGTATAATCAGACAGAAAAATTTAAATCTAAATAGAAGATCCAGCCACGAAACTTTCTACTGCAGCAAAAAAGCACAATGACGAATAAAATCTGAAGATCGAGTCAAACACAGAATAATGCAGCAGATCAGAACACTTCGTCAACTCCACAAATCTCATTCAACATAAAAACGAAAGACAAGTGCAAATGCAAACGCAAAAAAAAGGGTAAAAATAGAGAAATAATACCTAGGCATCATGCCATCTGGCTGAATACCATGCTCGAGGCAGTACAGCTCCCAGCAAGAATTCCCGACCTGAATCCCGGCTTGCCCGATGTGTATGCTTATTATTTCTCTCATTCTTTCTCTCTCTACGATTTTTCTTCAGATGAATACTGCTACACAACACAACAGCCTAAACCCTGTCCTCCCTTCCTCTCTCTCTCTCTCTCTCTCTCTCTCTCTCTCTGTGTTTAGGTCTGTGATTTCAAAATTAAGAAAGAGATATTTTCTCTTTCTAAACCAGTATATGTATGTAGATTTAGGGGGGAGTGAGTGAGTGAGAGTGGGCGTATGGGAAATTATTTACGGGATTTGATAAAATGGTTGGAATCCGTATGGCCCCACCATTTGGTGCCAGCTGTGATGTGGGCCCAGCCCATCTCGACATCTCACTGTTGGACTTCGCAGCTTCCCACGGCCCAAAGTGGTAAATGACATAAATACTCATTGCTCCATTGGTATGTTATGGGTGAGAGTGAGGGTAATTTGGGAAAACTGTGTGTCGGATTGGAAGCTGGGCCACGTGTACCCATGTGAGGAGAAGGCGAACAATGCAAGTTCAAATTTTGGGAATATTTTTTAGAGGGAAATGTTATTAAGTTTTTGCACACAATATTTTTATTACAAGTTGGTCCTTATCATGTAAATAAATTATACTTTAAACGAAATAGAACATGGACACTCAAGGCAATGTTTGCCCCCCCTTTGGAATTTCTCTTTTTTAATTTTTATTCAAAAATAAAAATAAAATTGGCAAGATTTTTGTACTGGACTTAAAACTCTTTCGATTAATAAACATGAAATATATATAACAAGTTAAATGTTCGGAAATTAGCATGTCAAAAGTAACGTATGCAATGGTATATGACATATATGAATGTATAATTTGAAATGTAAGGAGTAAAATATAGAGTGCATAAAATTATTTAATTGGAACTTTTATTTGCAATTATTTATTTATTGGAAATATTCCCCTTTTGAAGGTCTTAGAAATTAAAAGTTGGGCCTCGATCGGGTCTAATGGGCTGCTCTAACTCTGGAATTAATAAATTTTATCTATTACAAATACACGAAATTGGCCCACTAGTGTAGCCAAAATTGGCCCATTAGTGTAGCCAAAATTGACCAATGGTAACACACGTAAATATTACAATTTGACTATTGCATTGCGTTTTATAAACTCTGGTCACCAGATTTAATTATCATAAAATATAAAATGACATAAACATGAATTTTGACTACTACATTTACGTGTGATATTATATACTTAATGGGATACATTCATACTTTGTGTGCTAACGGTGTCAATTCTTGTGTGAGTAGCAAATCAACATTAAATTATTCTTATTTCTTACTAACATAAATATATATCACGCGGCCAAAGTTGAATATTGAAGAAAAATGGGCCTGTCGATTTTAATTTTATTATTTAGTTTGATCCATTTGTATTGGTTAATAATTCATTTATATTTATATCTCAACAAATGCGTGAAAAGCATCCCCACTTGGTGTTGGTGGGGTGGGCGACTAAAAAGAAATATTCCTAGAACCACGCCAAAATTGAATCTTGCAGAAAAGGAAACTCTGATTTGTCAATATTATATTGTTTTCATCATTGGCCCAAATATTTTCAATTAATTCGATTGCCCCCCCCCCCCCAAAAAAAAAAACATGGGAAGTAGAAAAATCATGGAGTGTTAGTTGGGTTGGGTGTATGCCAAATTGAATCTTGAAGAAACAGAAACTATTGGTGTGATGTGCCCCTCTCAATTAATTTACTAATCATTTTTTTTTGTTTTAAATAATCAAATTGTTAAATTTATGATGAAGCAAACATTTGTCGTGCTCCTCAACATGGAAGTCAAGCAGCAAATGTTAATTTAATTTGCGTTCACATTATAATAACTTATATCTACTTTGACCCAATAAGTTTAGTGATAACTAATTAAATAATTTGATTTTATTTAATAAATGTTTTGAGCTAACATGCAATTGAAGGAATAATAAATTTGTGTATTGGGCTATTAATGAATTATAAACTAGAAGTCTATCAGTTCAATTATACAATTAGGTTATCTTAAAATTGAATAATATTACGTTCACTATAATCAAATGAGACCTTAACAAATTTAGATTATTACATTTCCATTGTACAGTGTAAGTAAGCTATCAAAAAACTTGAATGTAAATAAAGGAAAAGTTCAGAATGTAAAAATAGCAGTCCAAAAGTAAAAAATCATCAAACTATTAGGTCAAGTTTGTAATAAACTGCTATTCTTGACCCGAAATGAGAATACTGGGACTGTAACCTAATTGCCAGAACTGAAAATATATATACATAAATACATAGATAGATACACATTTTGTATGTAATAATAGAGGGCATACTTTCTCTTCAGCTGCCATCACTCCTCGTGTTGTCCACCAACAATAACTCTCCGTCTCTCTATCTCTCTCTCTCTCCAGGCGCTGTCGATCTTCATTTGTTTGTAAAAAAGTAGAGAGAAGGAAAAAAAAAGAGGCGAGTTGGAGAATGGGAGAAGAGAAGCCGAAATCAGTTGGAATTTGGTCGACCGTAAAGCCGTTCGCTAATGGCGGTGCATCTGGTATGCTTGCTACCTGTGTTATCCAACCCATCGATATGATCAAGGTATTCAATCCCCACGTATATTCTCATGTATTGGCACGCACTCATTTCATCGACTTGTTTGTAATTATTTATTGTTGAAGACTGTTTTATTTATTCTTCATCGATTGTGAGTGTTGGGTTCTTGTCATGGTTCAGATCTTAGATCAGATGGATTTAGTGTCAATTTTGAACACTCGGATTCAATGAGGTCTTCATATGGATTATATCAGATGCTTTCTTGATGGGGTTTGGGTCTTTTTTTTCTGTTTTCCGAGCTTACGATGTATATGTTGTTCATTTTTAGCATTATTTTGTTGAAAGATTGAGCCGTTCTGGGTCTCGTTAGATCTTATTATTCTTATGGTTTATTTAGCATATTGAAATCGATACTCGGAATGAAATTGAGTATATTCTATTTGTTTGCATTATTAGCTGAAGGTTATTGGTGTTGATCTTCAGTTTCTATTTCTTAATTATAGGTCAGGATTCAACTGGGCCAGGGATCCGCAGTTGATGTGACTAAGACCATGCTTAAAAATGAAGGTTTTGGTGCCTTTTACAAGGTATGTTTGCTCCTAAGAATTTAGAATTTTTTACTTTAACATTGCGGCATTGTTATGATGTGTAATGTGTTAGTTTGCTATTCGATACTATAAGCATATACTCTTTGATTTTAATAAGAATTTACTCTGCCACCGTTTTCTTCTTCAAAAATATGTTTGCTTAGTTAAGTTTTGGTAATATGATAGAGGCTATAACATACGGCACATACCTCTCTTTATATATACAAATGGGCCATGCCTTTCATAATATGCGATCCACCAATCTTGCAGGATCAGAAAACTGGTTTCTTATTGATCTTGACAATGTCTTTTAATTTCTTATATTATCTGTTAAAATTGTTACCTTTATTTCTACAGGGTTTGTCTGCTGGGCTTCTTAGACAAGCCACATACACAACCGCACGTCTTGGAACATTCAAGTGAGTTGTTCTTATGAGTTGTTCTTATGATGATTTTACTAGTTAAAAAAAAAAAAAAACAACAATTTGAGTTAATGGAGTAAGAGGATTGTGTACGACTTATATAGGATGTGTTCTTCCTTCTATTTTGCAGTTAATTGTTGCATCCAAAGTAATTCGACATTTTTAGTAAACTATCATATGCAATCACCATATCTCAAAATAATTTTGCTTTGTCATTCAAATATGAAATCATTTTCCGTATTTTGTCATTTCTCAACTTTTGTTTGTACCCTATGTTGGCTTGGATTGAGAAAGTGCTACCCTGCCTCTCCCTGTACTTCATAATCTTGAAAATGGTGGAATATTTTATAATGCGATTCTGTAAACAATATAGAACTTTTGTTTACTTTAAAAACTCTCCTGTGATAGGATTTTGACAAACAAAGCAATAGAGGCCAATGATGGGAAGCCATTGCCGCTTTATCAGAAGGCTCTGTGTGGATTGACAGCTGGAGCTATCGGTGCATCTGTGGGAAGTCCTGCGGATTTAGCACTAATTCGCATGCAGGCTGATGCTACTTTGCCTCTCGCCCAACGACGTCACTACACAAACGCATTTCACGCGCTCTCTCGAATTGTTGTTGATGAAGGAGTTTTATCTCTCTGGAAAGGTGCGGGCCCGACTGTGGTCAGAGCTATGGCACTTAACATGGGCATGCTCGCTTCTTATGACCAGAGTGTCGAGTTCTGTAGGGACTCTCTTGGTTTTGGCGAGGCTTCCACTGTTGTAGGTGTGTGATAATCCACTCTGTAAAGATTTGAGACCTCTTATTATTTTTACTTTTTTGGGTGGGGGCAAATTTTGAAGCTTTTTTTTCGTGTCTGATTTCAGGGGCAAGTACTGTGTCGGGATTCTTTGCTGCGGCGTGTAGTTTGCCGTTTGATTATGTGAAGACGCAAATACAGAAAATGCAGCCAGATGCTCAAGGGAAATATCCCTACACTGGTTCGGTCGATTGTGTCGTGAAAACATTCAAGGCTGGTGGACCGTTCAAGTTTTACACTGGATTTCCAGTCTACTGTGTTAGAATCGCCCCTCACGTCATGGTACACCTTTCTCCCTTGTACTGTGTTATTAAAAGTTATGTTTTTAAGATGGTTATTATTAAATTGGCTAATTGGTTTGATACCGTTGGATTTGTGTTGTTGCAGATGACCTGGATTTTCTTGAACCAAATCCAGAAATTTGAGAAAACGATCGGGTTGTAAGTCCAAGTGGAGTAGCAGCAGGTTTTGGTGGGGGTTAAGCTTTTGATCGGAATAATGTTTTTTGGCCATGTTTGTCGTAATTGACACGTTCGAAGTTGAGAGTAATTTTACAGCAGCCATCATAATTTTTTTTTTTTTTTTTGTATTGAACTGAATGAGGTTAGGATAGGGCATGCATTTTTTGCGGAATCCTCTCCAATTAAAGGTTGGGAGGAATTTTTATTTTAAAATTGGGGAAGAATGAATGTCTTGGCAAAATAATAAAATGCTACTTTAAATTGCTTATTTCAGAAAAGTGGTAACTGGAATTTTTTTTCGGACAACATCACATGATTTGGCGACATTTTAGATATTTAATGATTTGGAACTAATTTATCTGTTGGATTTGTATATTATTATTTATTTAGCTGTGAGCTCTACTATATATATATTCTGTGTTATATTATATGTAATCTGCACCTTTTCATCATTGTTTAAATGCTCTTATGTAGTGTATGTTCTTACTTGTTAGTATTCCTTGTCTTCTTGCTTACAGTAGTACAAGGATAATATGATCTTAAGGAAATCAAAATTGTTTCTGCAAAAATAACATTCTGCATCATAAATTGTAAAACAAAACAACCACCAGACAACCTAAATTAGAAGTACCAAGAAACCATGCATGCTAATAAGCTAACAAAAGGAGGGGAAAATATTACCAAAAAAGAGAGAAAAAAGTCAACGCATGGAATTGAAGCGTCTGTGAATTCCCCTGGATGACGAAGGCCGTTGAAATGAACGCACCACCCTCAGCAGCGGTGCATTGGCGGCCGCAGATTCTGAAATAACAAGCTGCTGTTTCGATTCCTCTGTTTCTTGACAGCTGTCCTGGTTCAACAAACATTCCTCTGTATTTCCTGAGAAATTTATATTGTCTAATCGAACAGAATCGCCCGTTTCTATGTCGGACTCATTGCTGTCTGACAGAAATATCTCGTCTCCGTAGAAAAACGCGAATAACCAGTAGATTATCATACCTGCAAAGCTTATAAATGCCAGCAGAGCATAGTACTTGTCCAGGCGACTCGAGTTAATATCACTCTTCAACCACGTGCTTGTGTTGATCAAAACTGCACTAGAAAATTTCCCAACTCCCATTACATATTCTCCAAACGGAGGCCCGTAGCTAGTTACTGATTTAGAAACCTGAGAATTGAAGAATTCTTCGAGCCCATATGTGGAAAGTCCTTCCATTATTCCTAATAATAAATACTGCGGAATCATCAGCCTATAAACACTCGGATAATTCGTGTCTATCTTGACTAAATGATCCAGCCACCGAAATGCGTTTATCGAAGCAACTATGCAGCACGCCACACTGCACACCATTCCCATGCCGATTCTCACAAGCTGATACCACTGTCCATTATTATTATTATTATTATTGTTGTTGTTGTTGTTATTCCTAATTCTGTTACAAAGTTTGCTGAGTAGGAAATTAGATATTTGGGCGACCAAGAAAGATGCTAATCTCTGCATATTGATGAAAAGTAGAACGGGAGAATCGGTGTTGATGTTGATGGATTCTTCGAGAAAGAAAGTGCTCCCTGTGGCGGTTACCAAACTGAATGTGAGAAATGTTGTCCACATTGGAACCATCTTCAACAAGAATTTCACTCCCTTCACTTGTTCAACACTGCAAACCTGGCCTTGTTTTTCTTCTAACACAACTGCAGCTCTATCTAACCATCTGCGTACTCCCATTCATTCATTCATTCATTCATTGAGAGAGAGAGAGAGAGAGAGAGAGAGGCACACAACACAAACACACATACCTCAACCATGGGACACGGGGCGAAATTTCAACAAGACAGCTAGGATTAGTGTGTAATAGCAGCTCTAGATTCTGCGGATATTCGATATTTATCTTACTTATGGCGGTACAGATGACAGAAGCAACATCGGAGAGTGGGCTACCAATTGGTTTGGTGAAGTAGTAGGATTTGGTGCCCAACAAGAACAAAGAGAAGCCAATCACAGATGCAATCAAGAGAATCATAAAGGAATCAATTCTTGAAAATAATAAAATAGAAATAATGGCAGCAGCAAAGGAGGCCAAGTTCAACCAGAATATGCTACTTTCACAGGCTCTTTCTTTCTCCTCTTCGTCTGTGCTACTTACTTGATCATCAAGAAACCCTTGTAAACTCACCTGTGTTGCTGCTTTCGACAATGTCAGAATAACCAATGCCGGGTAAAATATGCCAAGTTCAAGACGGTTTTCTTTATGGGCTGCAATGCCATGCCAGAGAGTGACAAACCCTGCACCCCGATAATATTTCCGAAATTTATTAATACTTCTTCATTATTAATTTACTATATTGTTTCTAGTTAGGCTTTAAAAAGCCACTTTAGCAAGACAGCCCAGCAGCCCACTTTAGCAAACTGATGAGTCCAAATATTGAATATTCAGAATCCAAGGGACTAAACAGTAAATACCACAAATTTATAATAAAACCCTACTTTCTTCCTCTTCTTGCGCCGCTCACATCTCCTTCCCCTCTGAACTCTTTTTTTTTTTTCTTCTTCTTCTTGCGCCGTTCACAGCTCCCTTCTCTGAATTTTTTTTTTTCTTTCGACCGCCGACTCTTCTTCTCTACCATCTTCTTCTTCTCCTTCCGATCTCCACAATCTTCTTCTTCTCCGTCTCGTTCTTATTTGTTCTGGTTCTTATTCTGAAAAGAAAACCCAAACATGGAGACTCCGAAAAAATCTGTGACTCACGTTGATGCTGTCAACGTGACTTCAAGGAGCTTCCACTCCGACTAAGTTTATGACGGAATTCAAGTTCTCATTGAAATCAAATTTTTCTGTGTTCGAAGAAGATTCCCCTAAACCAAAACTGGTCAAGAGTTTTGACCATCCTACGCAGGTTGATTGTATCACTATCGATCGTTCTCGGACCCAGAGGAATGAAGCACGGGAATTGATTGTCGAAAAGCTTGAAAATTGGAGAGTACCTTCCGATTTGCGTCAAAGGTGGGTTGACATGGCGCTTCAGGCGGCAGATGACTTGCGTGCAGTGGCCTGTGAGGTAGGGCTTAAACATATCGGGGGTTCGGGGGCAGAGCCCCCGAAAAAAATTTTGCTATCAAAGAAATTTAAGATGAAAATTTGATATGAATTTTTTTTCTCTCTATTTTTGTAAGATAATACCAAAACGAAAGATAATACCAAAACGAATCGCGAAAGTTAAATTACTATAAAAATCTAAGAAACATGAATATCAAGTCGATTATGAAATTTACACAATGGACTTATAATTAATATTCTTAAGATGAAAGAAAAGACATCAAACAATATTCTTAAGATGAACGAAAAGACATCCAACGTTAATTGATCGCCAGTGTACGTTCGATCGCCAGTGGGTAGCAATTTAACCGCCATTAATGCGCCTATGCAATAGAACAAAGTTTTTTTTTTCTTTTTCAAATAACGAGAACTAAGTTGGGAAATAGAAGACGAAACAAGTTAGACATGAATGGGGCTTTGAGAAGTGAGGCGACTTTGAATAAGTGGACTTAATTAGAGTAAAAGTAAGGGTTCGTTCGGTTACCGCTATAAGGTTCTACTGACTAAATAGTAGGGGCTAATAGCATGTCCGGTTGGCAAGATTCACACTTATTCTAAACCGCTACTAAAATCAAAGCCCGCTATTAGATGCTCCTATTTCATTAAATTAGTATCACCCCTCCCCCTGAGATTAATTTAATAGGGGGTGACTAAAAAGGAAAAAAACAGTTTTATCCTTAAAATCATATTTTATTATTGTAAACTAAGTGGTTTTATATAGGGGTGGGTTTGGTAGGGCAGCCGTACCAAACCCCTCGAATCACTACCATTACCAAAATTTTGGTATTATGAAATCCATTGCCATTGCCCTACCAAAAACATTGGTATACCGATTTCGGCATACCAAAATTTCGGTACGGTATGTTATGGTAATGGTAATTACCAATCTATTATATCTACTATTTAAATCTAAATTGAATATCAATTTTTTCAAAGCAATTCAAGGTATATACATGATTAAAATGTTCAAAACTAGTATTTATGATATAAGTATTCTAAATATATGTTCTTCATTTACCTAATATGAAATATTTCGTAAATAAAATTATAACATAAAAACTTTGAACATCAATTATATCATTATTAATGAAAGCAATTTAAAATATTTTTGACATACCTAAAGAATATAATTAATTTTAACTAATAGTAGTTAGTTAGGATACTATGTTCACTTTTGATTATAATAAATTAATTATTAAAATAAAATTTTATTATTAATAATATTTCGGTACGGTAGGGCAATACCATTTTAATAATATTGAGTGCCGTTGCCCTACCAAAACATTTCGGTAGGGTACGGTAGGGTACGGTAATAGTTCGGTAGAAATATTTCGGTAGAGAATCGGTAGGGCTCGGTAGGGCAACGGGTTGGTAGGGCAATTTGGTAAAAAAAACCCACCCCTAGTTTTATAGACAATTCATATATAATAACCGATTTTAACAAATTTAATAGAAAATCTAATCTAAGAAATCGAACATGCTACTAACTAATTAATTAATTAGTCAGTAGGGAGTTAATCTAATCTCATGTAATCCAATCTAATCCAATATAGGTAACCGAACGAGCCCTAAGTGGATAAAATAATATAATTGGGTAAGCAACGCGCCCTATGTGGATATAAATAATATATATATATATATATATATATATCTATATATATATGTATATATATATATATATATATATATATATATATATATATATATATATATATATATATATATATATATATATATAGTAGGGAAAATTTTTGAAGTGAGGGGGGGCTTGAGTCCACCCTAGCCCTTGGTATTTGTGTGTGTGTGATGTATTTACATGTAATCTTGGTATGGAAATCATAGAAATTCTCTTTACAATACTGGCTTTTACGTTTTCGTTTTGTGCGAGGTCGACCTCGGCTTTTTGGTAACGTGGTCGATACCGATGGCGTCCTGTCTTTAGTGCGAAGTTGACCTCGGCTTTTTGGCTTGTGGGGGATCGATTACCACCCCGGCTTTTCGTCTTCGTTCATGCGAGGCCATTACTGGCCCCGACTTTTGATGTTCTTTGCTCTCGTGCTTGCTACCCGAATACTCGGATGGATTTCCTTTTGATTATGTATCGACCCCACCAGTAACTTTAAGATAGGACTCTAAATCTCAGATTCAAATTAAATCTTCCTTCCCATTGTGTCCTAGATCAGTAGCTTCAAATAAGACCGAACGTTGATTCGAACCAACGAAGGGACGTGATCAAACGAGCGAAGTCAAACTCCAGTTTACCCGGTTGGGGAAAAACCCTGTAATTTAGGCTTGCTTCATGAACATTAACACTGCATGACTGTGAGTGAGTGAGTGAGTGTTTCTCACGCGCACGTCTATAGCTTAAATGTTCATTTACCGTTCGAGGCATGATTTGGGCTTGGGCCCTTTTCCTATATTTTTGGGCCTGAGCCATTTAGCCCAAATCACTTGGGCTTGAACAATTTAGCCCACATCACTTGGGCCTGACAAATCAGCCCAGAACACTTTCTTGAAAACTTCAAATTATTATTTTTATAATTATTTTAATGTAAAATAAATGTAAACAAAATATAAAAAAGAAAAGAAATAAATCTTAATTTATTTTGAAGGCCCTCCAAATATGATAGATTATCCAAAAACTTTGTTCGTCCTAGATTCATGCTGCTTAGTGCATGGCCCGATCTTGAGTTTTGTAGATACCACATATGTTGAATTTCCCTACATAATCATACTATTGTAGATTTGCACACAACCACATAAATATATGGGTGTAAATCTTGAATTAGACCTGCTACGCCCCCCCACCCCCTCCAAACAAAAAAAAGAAAAAAAAAACTATTAGACAAATACAAATATATACATTTAAATATTATTATTCTTCCCTTTTTTATAACAAAAATCTCTTTCATTTCCTCAGTTCTATCACATCTTTCACCCCTTTGTAATGAAATAAATGATTCACCATATAAAAGATAGCTTGTTCAATGCTAC
This sequence comes from Erythranthe guttata, assembly GCF_000504015.1. The sequence goes on from NW_012193112.1 coordinate 538,024, forward strand.
TAAAAAGAAGTTATATTTTCCCATGAAAAGGACAAATAAATTATGTGTTATCACTCACTGCATATATTTAAATTAAGAGAAAGGAGCTTATTTACGAATTTTCATAATATTATCAAAATAGTATGCTAATAAACCGGTTATGCGCTCGTTTAACCAAAAAATTGGCCCACTAAAATTGGTGTAATTTTGTGTCCGGGTCAAAATGCGGAGATATTTTATTAAAATGTCAGTATTACCCCTGAACTAATAAAAAAAAAAGGGAATAAGAAAAGGAACGTGATCTACCAAGACTACCCTCAAAACCCATTAGACACGTACATAGAAGTTCTTTTCCTTTTGCCTTCCGCATTATTGGGGAAGTGTTGAGAGCGGGTGCTAGTGATTTGCTCGACAACCAAGTTGACAATGGTGCCCCCAAGGTGTTCGAGAGATACAGTCAAAGGGTTTCCAGTGTAAGTTCTTTTTGCAGCTGATGTAGATTGTTTACTGAAAATGCCATGGGCTTTTTATGAAGTGATTTTTAGCCACATTTAGTCGATTTTTGCTCGTGCTGGCTTTTATGTTTATTTATAGTGTTCCAGGAGCGGGAAATTGTGAATAAAAACGTTTTATACAAAAGAATTTGCAATATGTGTAGTGTAGGTACCAGGTGTTTGATACAAGTCCCGTGTCAACTGTTGCCTATTATTTGTGAAGTTATCATCTGATTATGGGTGTTTTTTTGGATCAATCATCTTGTCGTTTTTACAGTAAAATACGTTATGTTTTTTTTTTCTTTCCTTTCTAAAAATGTCGAACTTTGAAGTTGTGAAATTTGAAGGAACTATGAAACTGGTCCGATCAATAAATTCTAAAGATGTTATCATATACTGTGTTAATTTGATGCCCTAGGGCCTATCCTAATTTATAACATTTAATCACCTGATATATTCCACAAATCCTTAAAATGTGTTTATTGATTGTTCAGAATTCATTTTGACATAAATCTGTCATTTATTAGCAAATTTTAGCAATGTAGAGTTCACAAATAAACATAATGGGTTATACTGTTACGCTTTTGCTAGTTTTCGGTAAAACTCTTTCGCTCATAAAGAAGCTATTATGTGGATAACATCCGACTAATAAGGGAAAGAACGTCAATAAAACTTGTTTCCTGTCATAGGAAGTTTTTAGAAGAAAATATTATGAAATTGATAACAACTATTTTTTTCCCTAAAAACTTATGTTTAACCTTTTTCAAATGGTTAAGTCTTACTGAACTAATACTACATATTCGAACCACAAGACTTGATTCTTTTAAATTTTGATTAGATGTTGGATCCTAGATCTATTTCTTGAAGAACTGGTCATCTTATATTGCTTTAACTTTCTATTTTTCTTTAACATTATGGCCAGTTAAGATTTTAAGCATAAAAAATCTGCTGGTCACTTTGACACTTTTGAGCATACCAATTTATTGGTTCAGGAAACTTTTGGGCACATTTAAATCATTCCCATGCAGTTTTTATCAGTCAGAAACGAAACTATAGATTCAAAGGGCAGTAAATTTTTAAAGTTCTTTACTGTTTTTTTTATCCAGTACCTCATGTATTTAAGGTGTAATGCGTATTTTTTTTTTCTTCCTGAATGTTGGTAATCATGTTTATTGAATAAAAGTTTTTCTTTTATTGTTTTGGATCCTACGCTCTAACGGTCTGCGTTGTACCTCGATAG